>JAQZBX010008365.1:0-48232 GCA_029593785.1 Cabassous unicinctus
ATTTTATAAAAATTAAAGCTATATGAATAAAAAGTTCATATGAGTATTTTAAAAGTGTATAAAATTCCTAAAAATATAATAATGTTTCAATATAATATTAAATAAAATATAATGTTATTAATCATAATTTTTAGTTATAAGTACAAAAGGAAAGCAGCCATTAAAGGCTGCTGGGGTAGTGCATAACAGTAAATTATAGGAAAATAAAATAACACCCCTGCAAAATGCAGTGGTCCCAAATATTGCTGGTTTGTTGCAAGGAGTTAATGTCCAGTTATGTCACTATCACTTTGTTTTAAAACTTGCTAAGGCTTTCTTTGTTTTTCTTTTCTTAGACGGGTCAAGCAAGCCCACATTCCCCTTTCTGTAAAGTAGCCAACAATAAATTAAGTTTCTATTCAACACTATAAGCAACAGCCCCAATTCTAATTATAATATCAACAACAGAATCAAAGCCAGTATTAAAATTACAAGTTAATGTATTACCCCACAGCCCAAATGGGAAATTATGATTTGTTCTTTCCTATGCCTATACAAAATAAAGAAATTAAGGTCATTGCTATTAAGAATCTTAAATACTTGAAAAATAAAATTTATTCATTGGATGCCTGTTGTTATATAATCTACTGTAGTTATGAAAAATGTATAATATACTTAAATACTAATCACAACATCAATACAATACGTTACATACTTAGGTAATTTAATAATTTATATATTACACATAAAAGTATTTTATTAAGTACATGTATATAATTCTCTTGTTTTAAATTTGAACAGTTCTGAAACTAAATATCTTAAGACAAAGTTTGGTAAGTATTACTCAAGCCTAAAAGTAAAGCATCATACAAAAGCTTTGTTAATCAACAAACCAATGCCTTACTAGTTAACACTTTTCATATTTCAGGAAGAATATTGAAAATTAAAATAATAAGCACATCCAAGGATGTTTTGTATCTTTTGTAAAAAAAGATAAAGTACATTTCAGCGGGTGTTGTATTCCTCCCGGGGGGAGCTGGCCACTCTCCCAGAGACTGATGCATAAACCTTAAAATGTACTGCCCAGGGAGTGTTGTGTTCCTTCCTGAGGAGGCTGGCCCCTTTCTCAGGAATTAGCAAAATACTCACAGGTTGGCATCTATACTATCAAATTTATTAATCCTAAACACATTCAACCAAAACTCTAGTATCAGTTGCTACTTCAACAATTCAACACTTCCCAACTAAAAGCTAAATATTGGTAAGTATATATACAAAATTGCTCTATTTATCTGTCATTCTGTAACATTGTTCAATATTAACTTAATATTTTAATTAGTCATGCTATTTATGTTTCTCACTCTAATTGCCAGTATAAGCTTATTAAACTAAATATACATATTAACATTTATCTTGTATCTATCAAGAACTCTAGCCAAAAATAAGTCAAGTATAACAGTATGTCCCTGGTTCAGTAAGCATGTAAATGTATGTATACATATTATAAAAGATTAGAATATAACAGTTAACCCCCTGTTTATAAACAGTAAAATTAATGTTACAAAAACAAAAAGGGGGAGATGCAGAAGAATCAGATGCAGAAGAATCTGCTAAAGACAAACTCTCGAAAGCATTGCTTACCTTAAATTTTCTTAATAGAAAACAAATTTCTAATACCACAGCAGCAGAAAAATATTGACAACCAATAAATGGGAAAAAGGCGAGGTAAAATTTTGGGGCCTAGGTTTGGCTCTAATCATTACAGAAACAGGAGAACAGCAGTGGATACCCTCCAGAAGCATCAAGCCTAGAGTTGAAGATGCTGCCAAGACTTGAACTATAAACACGGTGGTTTTACATTGGATTAATTATAGATAATATCAATGCAATTGAACAGTACTCCTGGATGTCTCCTGTGTGAACTCGCTACTTGCTTCGGATTCCTCGTGTTGTATGCCGGTGCTCCTGACACTTGGACTATCGCCCAACGCATCTCTCTAATCCTCACATTTGTAACGTATATTTGGCTGTTAATTCTGATAGCATGTCTATAATGTTTTCTCTATCCAAAATTATTATCCTTACATCCTTCCTACTAAGTGCCGACTCAGCTGGACAGGCCAGCAACCCTCACCAACCTTAATAGTGGACGCTCACTAGATGGGAGGATTCAGTAATCTTACAAGCTAGCATTTCTGTCTCTCCCAGCTTCAGTGCACCAATCAGTAAACTCTTCTATAAGGCGTCACTTAGAGATGGTAAGCCTGGTTATATCAACCTACAAGATGTTTACTTTTGCCCCGGCTCCACCCAAGGACGCTCTTATTGCAATCAGCCTGCCCATTACTTTTGCGCACACTGGAATTGTGTTACAATAGCTACCGGCTGGACAGCTCCAGTTAAAGACCAATTTCTCACAGTACAGTTTGTGCCCTCCGGGTGTCAACGCCCATATAATTATATAGCGGGTGATCGTGTCCATCGAGGGACGCCCAAACCACCAGGCTTCTGTTCCAATATCACACTCACAGTTACTAACCCTACAGATCCTTCCTGGATTCTTGGCCACACTTATCGAATTAGGCTATATGCAGCTGGCTACGACCCTGGCTCGCTTCTGGCTATCAAAAAGGAACTGATAGCCCAGCCCCATGCCCCAGCAGTGTCATTGGAGTAATGAAAAGAGGGTTGGCCTCACCATACAGTCTGTTCTAAACACTGGATGGTGTGTGGGTGACGCCTTCAATAATATTTCCGCCACCTTAACTCGGGTCTGTATGCATATAACTGCCCCTTCTCAAGCTAAATATTACATTCCCCCAGTCGGGGCAAAATGGCTGTGCTCCTCCTCAGGTCTCACCTCCTGTGTGGCTTCAACTGCCCTCAATAATACAGGAGAGGTGTGCGTTTTAGTGTTTATCCTTCCGCGTATCCTCTACCATAGTAACGAGAACCTCTACCACTGCTGGGACGCATGGCACTCTGATGCCATAAACATACAAAAAAGAAAAATTATTACGGCTATTACCATTGCCTCTATTTTAGGTATCATCGGCTTAAGCACTGGAACTGCCTCTCTTGTCATGCAACTACAGGGTCTCTCTCACCTAAGAGCTGCAGTGGACAAAGACTTAGCCCGCATCGAAACCTCCATCTCCCACCTTGAAAAGTCCCTTACATCCCTATCAGAAGTTGTCCTCCAAAATAGTAGGGGATTGGACCTCCTTTTTCTTAAACAAGGAGGGCCTTGTGCTGCCTTAGGTGAGGAATGCTGTTTTTATACTGATCACTCTGGTTTAATTAAAGATTCTATGACCAAGCTTAGGGAAGGAATTGCAAATGGCAAACGTGAACGGGAAGCCCAAGGAGGCTTCTCTTGGGGATTCAATGGAATCCTCCCTTTTCTCCTACCCATCATAGGCCCCCTCATTACTCTAATTCTTGTACTATCCTTTGCACCCTGGGCTTTAAGGAAATCCATTCAGTTAATCAAAGACCAAGTCAACGCTATCCTTAGTAAACCCATTCAGGTACATTATCACCGACTTCAACTTGCTGACCAGGAGATAGATTCAGAGAACTTGAGTGCTACTTACCCTGAAGGTATGTAAACCCTCTCCTACGGAAACAGCATGCTACTCAAAAACATGCTCCTAGCTTATGCTATGGTTGGTACCGCTGGGTGCAAGGCAAAGCACTGCAAAGGAGGGCCCAAACAATAAAGGGCCACTTTTGAGCTCCTTGAGAAATATGCCTCATCGGGCGCTGGAATGGTTAGTCAATAATGGGCAACTGGGCATCCCTTCCTCTTCTCCTTTCCTGCGGCACAACCGCTGGATCAACCTAAGACAGGGGCCTGGCGAACTGCTGCCATGGTTTCCAATGACAGGTAAGATCCAGCAGCCATTCAGCACGGTCCTGACCTAAACAGGTACAGTCCCCCCTATAATCTACTGAGGCCTCTATTTCCCCCAGCAGGTTAATGCCAAAAGAACACCTAATCAGCATCCTCTCTCTGTTTTTTAGTATAGACAGAAGGGGGAGATGTTGGGGACCTTCACGGTAGTGCTCAGATCATATACCTTGTCAGCAGTATCAGTATATGTAAGATAGCCACTAAGGCTGAAAAAAAGAACAAAGAACAGCTAGCTTTCTTCACGGAAGTTAAGAGAAGTTCGCACCAAAAGTATATTCCTTTCGCACCTAAAAGTTTTCTGCCTTCCTCCCCAGTAACAGCACTCACCAATCCCTGGCCACCACCCGTCCTTAACCCACCAATCCACACTCTCCTCCTTTAGAGTATATAAGCCCTGCTTCTTCAATAAACTTTTGCAGCTTGATCAGAATCCTATCTTGCTGTCATTCTTCGTGTCTCCTTGTCCCATACCATTCTTTTCTTCACGGGTCCTGAGCCCCAGTTGATTGCCACGTGGGTCGGGACAAATGGAGCAACGGAAGAGCAGCAGCAGAAGAGCCATGTTAGCAGAATAAAGTGCACAGTTATCTCTTTACCCGTGTCTACGTCTCATTCCTTCGCTGGGTAGCTTGGAGTCTCAGTTGATTTGTCCCGTGGGACGGGACATTCTAGTTCATAGAAGAGGATTTTTGTATTGGCATTATTAACCAAAATCCTAATTCATCACTGAGTTCACCATGTTATTCAGACCTTAGATTATTCTCTAGCTTCCTTTCACTTGATATTTACATCCCTAGACTTACTCATTCAGCCATAATCATATTTATAAATCAGCAGTGTTAGTTTTATTTATTATAATAATTACCATCAACTTCATCCATTTCCACACTTTAAAAATCAAGATAATTGAAAATTCTACATACAGTAAACATCAGTACCCTTTCTCAGCACTCATCCTATCTCCTAGTAACCTATTCTCTAGCTTTTAATTCCATATGTTTAATTTTTGTATTTAGTTCATATTACTGAGACCATACAATATTTGTTCTTTTGTGTCTGGCTTATTTCACTCAGTACAATGTCCTTAAGGTTCATCCATGTTGTCATATGTGACCCAATTTCATTCCTTCTTACAGCAGCATAGTGTTCCATCACATGTATATACCGATTTTGTTTGTTTAGTCATTGGCTGATGGACACTTGGGTTTTTTCCATCATTTTGCAATGATGTGAATAATGTTTCTATGAACACGGGTGTTCAAATGTCTGTTCACATTCTTGTTTTCAGTTCTTCTGGATATATTCCTGTAGAAGGATTTCCTGACCACACAGCCGTTTTATGTTTAGATTCCTGAATAAATGTCAAACCATCTTCCACCATTCTATGTCCCACTAACAGTGAATGAATATTCTTATTTCTTCACTTCCTCAGCAGCACGTTTAGTTTCCTATATAATGTCCTTTCTATGAGGTGTGAAATGATAACTCACTGTAGTCTTAATTTGCATTTCCCTAATAGCTAGTGATAGTGAACTTTTTCATGTGCTTTTGGCCATTTGCATTTCCTCTTTCAAAAAATGTCTAAGTCTTTTGCCCATTTTTAATTTGGCCTGCTTGCCTTTTTATCACTGAATATTTTATCTCTTATATAACTTGAAAATCAAACCCTTGCCAAATATTTGGTTTCCAAATATTTTCTCCCTTTGAGTTGGCTGCTTTTTCACCTTCTTGACAAAGACCTTTGAAGTGCAAAGGTATTTATGTTTGAGGAGGTTCCATTTATCCACTTTGTTCCTGCTTTGAGTGTAAGGTGTAAGAAACTATCACCTACCACCATGACTTAATGGTGTTTCCTTACATTTTCTTCTAGGAGTTTTTGGTTCTAGCATTCATATCTGGGTCTTTGATGTATTTTGAGTTAATTTTTATTTAAGATGTGAGATAAGGGTCCTCTTTCTTTTAGCTATGGACATCCAGTTCTCTCAGCCCTATTTGTTTAATAGACTGTTCTGCCCAAGCTGGGTTGATTGCTAATTGTACTGTAGGTCAAGCTGACTCTTAGAACTCCCTGTTCTGCCATCATCTTGCATAATTTTCCCAATATGGGTTTTATTTGATGAATCTGTGCTTTGCTGATATGAACCAATTAGACATGTGGGGGTCATTGGATCCTATCCTTAAGGGAAACTGGGTATGCAGTACCCAGCCTCCTGCATGCCCCAGGACACACGTTAAAATGTAACAAACCTCCTCATAAGGAAACAATGTACAGAATGTATTGTAGATTGCAATTGTCTCTAGGCTGTACAGTTCTTCCTACAAAAACATCATCAGACCCAACTTAGGTGTTTCATGAGACCCTAGCAGAAGCTCTGTTATGAAATTTCTTTGTTCTCAGACCCTGTGTTTTGCCCCTCATTTTCCCACCTCTTCACGGAGCACTATCTTCATTCTCTAGTAAACTGCCACCAGAGAGAATCTCTCCTGCCTCTAAGACCAAATAAAGCCCATGTTCTGACATTGTGTTGAGTCTTGCAGCTGCCCTGACTCAATGCCCTTCAGGAGTTGGTTTGGAACAAACAGGTACAAAAAAGAGATGATTATATCTGAATTAACAAGACAGAGAGTCAACACTTTAAAATTTGAATAGAAAACAACTGCAAACTAGTTGCAGAACAATGAATTGGAGAGTTATTTGAGATGTAGACACTTATGCTGAAATTCTAATGGGACCATGTCAATAGATCACAGGAGCGATATGTTTCACACTCAGAATGGACCATTTAGGAGCCTGTATTCCAGACTCCAACATTCTTTTTCCCTACTGCAAAAAATCTGAAAAGCATTAAGGTGACAGGAATACACAGAGGGAGCAATATGAATTTCTGAGTAACTACTCAGAGCACAAATGCCCTAGAGCTCTTATAACCCTTGGTTGAATTTGCCAGAGCAGGAAATAAAATTGAATCTGTTAAGGCATTCAGATTTCACTACTCATTTGTTATCACAGAAAAATACAGCTTAAACTGACTAATGCATTGACTAACTTTATCTTTTCAAAGACCTACAGATATTAATGAGAACAGATTAGAATAAACTTTTGTGGTTATCCTGATGTTAAAATAGTTGTAGAGTGGGTAAATAGCAACCCCAACAAAATCAAGTCAAATTAGAACCACTCTCTGCTTCATTGTAAAACAGTACACCAACTAATGTATTTAAGTTATTAAATTATTCATTACCTTTTTTCCCCTTAACTAAAGATGGAAGGTAATGCTTGAGAAAACTGTGCAATCATATTCAAGGTAGAATGAAAAACAATTATGAAGTTCAATATGAACTCTGTGTTCAAGGTTCACCAAACAAATTTTCTGGCGGTTCTAGACAGTTCTCTCTTCTGCACATTCTTCTTAGGACAAGTTAAAATTTTGTACTAATTTCCTGTGATCTTTCTCCCACAAATTCTCTGCTCATCTCAGAAGAAGAATATACCTCCTACTTATCAGGAAATTAGGGGCCATCACAGAATAATTATTTCAATCTCAATCCTTCTTATCAGTAATAATATCTAAATAACTTTTTCACATTTATGCCTGCCCTGCCCAATGAGAAAAATAGGTGAAGGTCTCCAATTAAATTTTAATGTGTAATAATTTTATTAATTTTACAGCTTCTTCCTGGTTCTTCAGAACTTTTACTTCTAACTCCCATTACCAGAGCACTCTCAAAATGTTTGAGTCCTGTTACAGGTTAATAAGCCTTTTCACTCCATAATTTAAACAATGGAGGAGAATACAAAATCCAGTTCCCGTCTAGTCTGCATGAATGTGAGTTTATGTTAAAGTTAGATATAGAGTTAGAGTTTTCAGAGCTAGAGATATTGGAGTTAGAGTTTTTGTACCATTTTCAGGAAGTTCTCTCTAGAGATTATTCTCATGCTGTGTCTCCTGACAGCCTCTTATAGAGACAGAACTCCAATCATGTAATCTGATTCACACAAAAGCCATGCTTTCCATAAATGAACAAGTGTTTCACTGGATCCTTAAGGACATTCACTTATTGCTCAAAGAAGTTTTCTAATTGTCGATCTTTCTGTGGGGGCAGGGAGGATGGTGCCCATTCATATCCCTTATCATCTCCTAAAGTACAGGGACAACCTGAACCCAAAGTGCCAAGTGAATTACACCAAACTAAGTGATTTATGACAAGATCATAAACAAGTCCATATTAGAGGCTGAGGAAGAGGAAATGGAATCGGAGCCCTCCTTCCTACAGAGTTTATCATCTTCATCCACTAGGTATATTTTACAATGGGGATCTGGCTAAGTGTGATTTTTTTCAATGACTTCTTCATATAAGAATAGACCTTCGGTCTATGTCTGTGTGAATTTCCACGTGTGGGGAAGAAGAGAGGCTGCTGTATTCCTCCATGCCTTTCAGGATATACTGAGTCTTAGTCACTCAGATGAAAAGAAAAGTTATATCTATGCCTTTTAAATCACTCAACTGAGAGTAAGAATGCTCAGAATCTGATCTCCAAATCTTTCTCACTCAATCATTTAAAAGTCACAATCATAAGGATATATAGGTAGTGTTTAATTTTGTTTTAATAATGAATAATATATTAAATGTATCTATATCTTATGAGAAAATTATATATTTATTCAAGTAGTAATCTTTTTTTCTTATCTTCATACCCTTGTATAGATCCATATTTCCATCAAGGATCACATTTGCTCTGCCTGAAATCCTTTTATATCTCGCACTCAGAGTAAACTGACAATGAATTTTGTTAATTTTATATGAAAGACAACATCTTTATTTTCAGTTTTTTTAAAGTTATCCTTGTTGTATGCATATTGCAGCTTGAGAATTTTTTCTTTCAAAATTGTTTTTTCACATCATGCCCCACTGTCTCCTTATGTGCACTGGTTCAGACATCAAACAGAATGATATAATTCTTAACTTCTTCACCTGTACAATTATTAATTTTGAAAATTTGTATTCTTCAGAAGAGGAAACAGAGGCACAGAGAAGTGGAGATAATTGCCTAAGAGGACAAAGATTGGCCAGAAGTAAAATATTTAAAACCAGCAATGTCATAGCAATAGGTACATCAGCCATGCAAACTTTTCACTCAATTTAATTCAGAAAGTATATTCTAAGCATTTTCGATGCAAAATACACTAGATTGATGTTTTCAAATGTTATCTTTTGTATTTCTCCCAATAATATTATTTCATTTAAGGCTATTGAACAAGTCTTGGGAAGTTAACTGACACTCATAAAATCATAATTAATAAGTAGAATTGAGAATCATATTGCTTTATGTCTTCCACATATAATTCATCTAGGATGTTAATATGGCCCATATATTAGTTCATGTAGAGGGGGGGTTCTTAACAAGGGGTCATTGGGCTTGAACTGAAATTTTTAAAATATTAATCTTGTCGGGAGGCGTTGGTGTGGGTGTGATATATTTATTAAATAATACACAGTGTAGTATGGAATTAATAATGGTCTGTGTTTTTCACCTTACTGTCAAAGGGGTCCATAGAACAAAAAAGGTTAAGAACCCCTGATATAGAGGATGTCCCTGTTTAGAAGTCCCATCTTCTGCTTAGACTTCCCTTCCACCCAGCAGCCAAAAAGAAATTCTAAAATTAAAGTGCCAATTCATGCTTAGGAAGGTTTCCAGCTGAGTTATAAAAGATTATATATCTTGCCATAAGAGAAATAGGTGGGAAACAGTATATACTGCAATGTACAAGTGTACTTAGTGGCGATGCTCCAAATGTCTTCATCAATTTCAATGTACCTCACTAATGATGGATGTTGTTAATGTGGGAAAATATGGGAGGTGTGGGGAGCGGGGCATATAGGAATATTCTACACTTTTATGTGACATTTGTGTAAACTAGGTATCTTTTTTTTTAAGTAAAAAATATATTTTTAAAAAATTGGAAGATGTTAGGAGATGTTCTTTTTTCTCCATCCTCTTTTCTGTTTAGCTACTGAACATCAGATCTGTCTGATGAGTAAACCCTGCCTTACTCTGGTGAGAAAACCCAAGCTCCTAACAATCCAGACCTGGTCTGAGTCACCTCTTCCTCTTCCATCCACTGTGGACCCAACACAGCACCAGTTTCTGATGAACTACACTGACATTATTAATAGAGCTCAGGATTAGAGATCAGATCACTCTGGACTTAAATCTGAGCACTACTAATTATTAGCTTTTGCCCATGGCCAAATT
Source organism: Cabassous unicinctus (assembly GCA_029593785.1). NCBI lineage: Eukaryota > Metazoa > Chordata > Mammalia > Cingulata > Chlamyphoridae > Cabassous > Cabassous unicinctus. The sequence continues at coordinate 10,152 of JAQZBX010008365.1, forward strand.
TTCTTTGCTATAAAATGGAAATAATAAGAAATTCATCATGAGGATTATATGAAACTCAAATCAGATACAACATTTAGAAAACTCACTGATAAATAAAAAAGTTTATTATATATTAGTTCTAATGATACTCAAATTTCCTTTACCCCTGCAATCTTTTCTGGGAATCTCAATTTTACTGTTAGGTATTTTAAAGGGGAGATCAAACACTCCTAGGAAGATTTCAGAATTATAATTACTTGTGAATATTTATTGAATACTTCTATACCTGAACTTTTTTCCTCTTAATTTCAGCATTTGCCCACAATCCTACCATCTACTATAGATGTGAAGATAAGCTGCACATATGAGTTGGGAACATTTTTGCCAGGACAAATGTGCTGTTACTCCTATGCAGAAGATGACAACAGACAACAAAGAGTTGACTCTGTGCCAGTTGCCATTTTAAGCATTATATGCATAATCTCCTATAACCTCACACAGATTTATGAGATAGGTTCCTTCTCATCTTCTTTGTACAGCTGAGAAAATAAGGCATGAAGAAGCTGAGAACATTGCCAAGTTCACATAGTAGGCAGCAGAAGAGTCAGCCCAAGGAGTTGCATTTGATTGTACTTCAAGCTCTTCCTCTTAAGCATGTCTGAATTTTAATATGAGAGTAGGTCCTCTGGCTTGTATGTGTCTACTATCCTAGGGGCATCAACAGTAGATTAGCAGGTTTAATGTTCTACATTTCATGTTGCTTAATCCTCTTTATAAAGAGGATTAGGATTGTTTTATGTATTCTAATAAACTCTTGCACCCATTCTTCCATTACCAGATTAATCTCTGCCCTACTTACCTGACACTAGGATGCCTTCCATACCAGAGACACTTGATTCTCCTATCCTACCTTCCCCAGCTCTCTGCCTCACAAACTTGGTCACTGATGCCATGGCCACAAGAGGACAGGATAAACATATTTGCCTGCAAATTTGGCTAATTATAACCCTCTGGGAATAGAAATATTTCCTGTTCTTGAGCAATAAGATTTTACATGTAAACCTTTAATCATGCATGGAAATGTTAGTAAGGTCAGACGCTGGTGATTGCTGAGCCTGAAATATCACATAAACATAATGAGCCAGAGATTATAGATGCTATTTGGTTCTAAATTGCCAACCCATTTGTATCCACAATTCGAGTTCCAAAAGGAGCTATCTTCAATCATAGCACAGGGTTTATATATAGAAATTACCTAAAAGAGCAGACTTCAGAGGTTTTCTTCTCCAGGACAACGTTCCTTTGTTGCTGAGTTCATGATACTTGCCATCCCCACTGATTCTGTATTAACATAATGTGCTATTTTCATGTCTTTAAATCATGTTATAATAAAGATTAAGAGCCTTTCATTATCTACTTTTTCTGGTCTTCAAGAAAGCGAGACTGGCAAATGTGCTGCAGGGAGGCTTGGGGAATTATGTTCTTCAATGGTTATATTTCTTCATATCAAGTTTTTTGAAGCGTATAATTTTGGACATTTTGGATCTAGAAATTCTTATCTGAGCTGGGATTGCTTGTGGCCCACAGTTTCAGGTTGGAGTAATTCTGTAGAGCAAAGATAAACAAACCTCACAAATGAAGATTTATTTAAGAAGTCTTCCTTAGCAATAATTTTCAAGTCACTAACTGAGGTAAAGAAACACCAAACTTAAAGTGAAAATGTCTGATTGTACAAAGCAGCAGTTAGTGATGGGCCAGTAATCACTAAATCCATAGATGTGTTCTCTACAAATATGGAATGTACTTGTTTCTTCTTCCCTAAATGCACTCAGAGAGGTAGATAAAATCAATGACTTCTTAATTAGCATTTTCTTCTCCAGGTGACTCTAGGGTTCAACTTACAGGTAAGTTATAATTAAACATGTATTTCTACTGTCACAGGTTTTCGTGCATAATGACTGGCATACAAAGTCTACACAGAATAGCATTCACTTGAGATATTATGGACCCAGAATTGAGATAAGAAAATAATACTTCTTTTATTAAATTAGCTTGCTGATTATAAAGGCAATATATTAGTTTTACAAAATAATCAGATCAGAAAATTTATAAAAGAAGACAACAGTCTCCTTCTTTCCATAATTCAGATAAACACTATTAGTGTTCAGTGTATGTACTTTAGATATGTTTCTATGTAAATGTGTTATTTTATACATAAGATCATAATATATGTCATTATATCTCATGCCTTTTCCACATAGTATTATATTGAATATAACTCTCCATGTCAGTAATTGCCCTAAAATTACTTCAATGTACACCTGATATTTCATAATCATATATTATAATGTTTTTTACTCTACCCTCCTATAGGGACAATTGCATTGTCTTCATTTTTTCCCTGCTATTTTTACAAAATGTGAAATACAACCTGTATGCATAGTTTTGGCCATATTTTTGGTCTAGTGAAGATTCGAAGTATAAAGAGTACTGAAAATTTTCTACCACCACAAACTTACCATATTGGATAATATAGCTCTCAACATTGTTTGCCAATTTGTCAATTAAAAAATTCAGTACTTTTAAATTGCATGTATTGGTGACATATGGAATGAAGGATGTTTTTAGATGTCTTATTTTAACCATTTATTCATAAAGACTTTTCATTATATTTAAAAGCTAGCTCTGTTATTATAATGGCTGTCTGTGAAATTTGTTGCAATTGTTTTTCCAGTCTATTCCATGAAGTCACATAGTTTAATTTATCTTTTTGTCTTTTATATCACATTTTTTGGCTAACATTTTGTACTCCATTGAGAGATCAAATTCATATTTATATTATGTTCTTTTGGGTTTTATTCTAATTTATGGTTTATTTTAATATTTTAATACACAATTCTCTTTTTATTTAATTTTCAGGAAGACATAAGGAAAACACTTACTTTGTTCTGATAAATGTTTATCAGTTATTTTAAAAACTTTTATCACCTCCACCGAAATATACCTAATTTCTTTTAAATACATTTTAAATTGAGGTCATTTGAGGATTTGTCCATACTTTTCTTATTGACCTTATCTGTGTTCACAAGTTTTATTAGTATTTTCTGAGCCAATATGTTTTTAAAATTATTTATCATTGAATTTTTTGTCTGTTGTAGTGATTTGTGATTCAAACATTTTTATTAATATAATTGCCTGCTTTTTTAGCTTCTAAAGTTGAACACTAAGTTCATTTATTTTCTGGCTCAGTTCATTTGTTTACTTAATTCATGTTAGACAAGCAAATATTTCAAGGTTTAAATATTCATAATTGGTTTCATTTTTTGTTCTCTTACCAGTATTTTGGAACATAGGTTACAGATTTTGACATAGGTTATATTATTCAATTCTTCTAGGTCTTTTGTTCCTTATATATATAAATCTATATATAGGCTCAGCAAGACTAAGGTCCATACACAGCATCATATGTTTACTAGTAGTCAGTGAAAATAGAATACAAAAATAGTTTGAATAATCTGTTTATCTTGAAGAACACACATCAAATAAATCATGGTGCTTCTGTTTTCTTGCCTAAGATATATCTGTATTTTTTTTAACATATCCAGAGAATAGTTCATAATTTCCCTAAATTGAGTTTTCATTAGCAAAAAGACCCTGAAATCAAAATACAACAGAAGTTCTCCATATAGAGATTTCCAGAGTTTCAAATATATTTGAGGAATATTGCAGAGCATCATACTACCTGTTTCATCCTTTGTGATATCCTTCTTCTTGAAGTGGTCAATAAAGATCCTATGATATTCTTATATAATTTTGATTTAGTGTAGCATAAACTCAGAAATGCTCCAAGATATATACTACCACAGCTTTAAATATTCATTTAGTTCAGTTGAATCAGAAATATGAGAACATCATCCTTAATTTCAAACTGAGTATTCAGATGTTTCATAAACACCCTGAAAAATGTTTAAAATATAAAGTAAAACAAACTCTGCAATTTAGCCTCAGCAGCATGAGTGACTAGAGAAGAAACACAGGAGAATAAACCTTAACAAATTCAAGCCTCTACTCTTTAAAGGTCATTTTTTATTTTATTTTTATGCTTTATCAGAGAAGTTGTGGGTTTGCAGAACAATCATGCATGAAGTACAGGATTCTCTTATCCCATCCTATTATTAACAGCTTATACTGTTATGGAACGTGTTAAAATTGATGATAGCACGTTTTTATAATTATATACTATTATTTACAGTATGTCAATTAACTTAGGGTTCAATGTTTGTGGAATATAGTTCCAGGGATTTCTTTTGTTTATTTTTATTCTGTGCTACATGACCATTTTTATTCCTGTTTTTCATAAGAGAACAGACTGTGGCAGTGACTGGGGGAGAATTCAGTCATGCATGATTTCAGAAAAAATGTCTGGCATGTCAACAGTCATAAATCTGTCTGTGTGTGTGTGTGTGTGTGTGTGTGTGTGTGTGTAGAAATGGCCTATGTTTTCAATTTATGACTCAAAATTTACCCAACTTTAAGTTTAGGACTTATCTGCTCAGCATTTCCATCAATCATAGAGAATACATTTTACCTGACAAGTGTATTATTTTCTTTATCGAAATTTATCTGTCACCATTGCAACCCCTTTGCCAACTGCAGATAAATTAATTATCCAAATGCAAACCTGAATTCATGGAGCAATGAACAACGTGACAGAATTCATCCCGTTCAGCCTGACAAAGAACCAAGACATTCAGAATCTCTTGTATGTTGTGTTTACACTAATTTACTTTGGCACCTTGGAAGGCAACCTACTGGTGGTAGTGACCATTATGACCAGCCCAGCCCTGCAATCGCCCACGTATTTTTTTCTGTCTTGCTTATCCTTCATAGATTACATCTTCTCCTCTACCACAGCTCCCAAAATGATATTTGACTTACTCACTGAAAAGAAAAAAAATCTTCTTCAATGATGCATTTCCTTGGGGTAGTGGAGTTCATCCTGCTCACAGTGATGGCCTGTTCCCGCTATGTGGCCATCTGCAGGCCGCTAACTGCATGGTCATAATGAATGGCAGGTGTGTGGCCTCCTGTTTGCTGTGTCCTGGGCTGGGGGATTTCTTCATGGACTCATTCAAATCCTTTTTATTGTGTGGTTGCCCTTCTGTGGCCCTAATTTCATTGACCATATTTTCTGTGATTTTTACCCTCTGCTGAACCTCTCCTGCACTGACACTCACATCCTAGGACTCTTTGTTGCTACCAACAGTGGGTTCATGTGTCTGCTCATTTTTTCAATTCTTATTACTTCCTATATCCTCATCATTTACAACCTTTAAAACACAGCTCTGAAGGACGGCAGAAGGCTCCCTCCACCTGTGTCTCACATATGCTGTGGTCATCTTACTTTTTGTACCCTGTATATTTATATACTTTAAGCCCATGGGCACTTTTCCCATTGATAAAGCAGTGGTTGTGTTTATACTATGGTAACACCCATGTTAAACCCACTAATCTACACACACACAAATGCAGAAATAATATTAATTTGTTTGAGGTACAGCCATAGAGCAACCTTGTACATGATATTCTGAGGTAGAAACATACATGGAAAATTTTTCTGTCAAAAAAATCCACCAAGCACTTCACCTTCAAATTAACTTTTATTGAATAAATTAGAGCTTTAGCTAATAGGAAAAAATATAGCTGGTGTGATATCTGAGTAATCAAGGAAGAAAATCTGCACATTCAAATTTGAATAGAAAATTACAGACCAATTTCATATCAATGGCATTGGTAGTCATTTGAGATGTCATCACTTACAGGGCAATTCTAAGAGAACAAATCTGGATAAAAGAAGAGGATCCAGATTATCCAACGCAGATGCCTTCCTAAATTTGATATTTCATTTTTACCTTTGTAAGACTGAATTAACCAACTTCAATAGCTATGCCTATAGCTCATGTTATATATAACATATATATAACATATATAAAATATATATATATATAGTATGTATATTGACATGCAACAGTTAGTAAACAATTCATTCTGCATTGGAGATCACTTTTTCTCAGTTGTGACCAAAACATTTGCTCATACCCATATATTCATATCCTCAAACCCTTTTGTGTATGTTTTCAGCCTACTTGTGTTTAAGAAGGATCATGTGACTAGATTACAGAAGTGATGTGTGTCACACACAGGCTGAAACATTCAAGATCCAGTGCACTATGATCCAGCTTCCATGTTCTCTCCTGCAACAAGCCTAGTTGAAATGCATTACGATAGCAGGACTATACAAAGAAAGCTACCTCGATTTCTGTGTAACTGCATGGATGAAAATGCCTTACATGATCCCCAAATCCTCTGAGGATTTTGCCTGTACAGAAAATATAAAATTGCATATGATAAGCCACATTTTCTAATTTTTTACCACAATAAACACAATTTATCCTTACTAAAGCTTTTACTAAACTCATCATTACAAAGATTTATTAGCGCTAATAGGACGACATATCAGCATTGCGTTTGCATGTATCTATGTTCTCAAATAATGTAGAATTGATAAATAGCAATCCTTACAAATCAAGTCAAATTAGTCTTTTTTTCTGCTTCAGTGTAACACATTTACTAACAGAAGTATTTAAACCATAAATTTATTCACCTTTTTTTCCTTTTGCCTAAGGTGTAATGCAATAAAGAAGAAAATTATATAGTAGTATGCTAGAGGGTGTCAACAACAATTATGAACTCCAGCCTAAGAGAGCTGTTCAATGTTTCTTGAGTAAATCTTCATGCTATCTCCTCTAGTACACTTGTTGGGGTTAGCAAGTCATTTTCATTGGGATAAGCCTCCTGGATTATCAGGTTGAATTGTCCTAATACCCCATGATTAACATCTAAAATCTTTGCAGAATGTCTAGCATAGTTGGACCAGTGCTGATTAAATCATGAGATATTTTGTTATAGTTTTATCTCAATGGTTTGTGCAATTTGAGGAAAAGTTTTCACCCCAAATTATTGAATGTCCCATGAGAATGACGATTGAACATGTTGTATCCTAAATATAGCTGAATCTGAGTATGCCATAGGCTTCCCATAAATGCCGTTTTTATAGCTCCAGAGGGGGAATTTCAGTAATATTAGGATACTAAATTATAATTAGTTTCATCTATTTCAAGGCTGTCTCTTGTTTCCATTTCTACTTTCTTTAATTGCATTCTCTCTACTTTTACATTTGTCATATTCTACAAAGGAAATGAAGCTCTGACATACCTGGCAGTTAGTAATCATCTACTTCCTGTTATACAGACATTTTAGCAGCATATCATACTGATTTGTGGGAACACAGACACTCTGCTTTTCAACATTCTATGCCTTGTATGGTTTTTCTAGTAGTTATCACAGGTCATCTGAAAAAATAAGCAGAATGTAAAAATGCCTCATAGTCATAAACTCCAAACTTAAATTACACTATAGCTGTCTTCTTGTAAATTGAGCTATCACCTTCCTCCAAATAAGCCAGTTTGAGAATTTAGGTAAAACTTGAAAATCATCAGGGATCCAACTTCTCTTTTCTGGGGTAAACACGTCTGCAGGCTATTTTCAGAATGAGCTTTTAATCAGCACCTATCTAAGAGAGAAGGATAAACGTATTGAAACTTATTATAAATTGGTAATGGAAAGAGCATTATTTTGTTCATTCTTGGTATCATCCACATATGGGTACCTTTCTCTTTGCTGCAATATCCACTGTTTCCATTTATTATTACTTTTGACCATAACTTTCTACCCATCATTGGATTTTCCATCTTAAACATACTATTTACCCACAGGGCCAAATATGAGATCAATATTGTTATCATATATCTATGGATACACATTCAGATAAATATCCTATGATTTGATCGGAAAAATGTCAGGATTGTCCTTGTCATTTGGTACATAGAACACATTGATGGTTATCCTTAAATGAGGTAAATTTATGGCCTATTTTAAAATGTCTTAAGAATATATATTGTCAAATTTAATTGCATGGATATTGTGTTTTGGACACCAGTAACAGCTTCCTTGGGTACACTAAATATAATCCCATTCCTGTGCTCCCTGGAACTGGCAATGGAAAAAAAAATTGTGCAATTCCATTCTCCTTTACTTCCTCATTGTAACCCACTGATCCTAAAAATATTTTCAATGGAGTCATCATCTGCAAAGAATTCAAGAGTTTGGATATTTGAAAGGGCTAACAAGCCTTCAAAGAACATTCTCAGTTAAGGCTTTTACTTTATGGCAAAAGAGATTGTCAATAAGAGAAGTAAAGTATAGGCAAACACTAGAGCTCTAAGAGACAGCCGGGCTCAACCTCTATGGGTTTCTTCTAAACACAGAGTTGTGCTTTATCTTCAGTTGACCCACCAAAATCTGCATGATAAATCTTAATTTCAAGAAGGCTCAAGGCATATGTTCCCAGTGGGGTATTTGTGTCCCTCTGGTGAAGCCACTTATGTCAAATGAAAAGCCTCAGTAAAAAAACTGGCCCTTGGTTTTTCCAAGGGACAACTGGACTTTAAACAGAACATCCAAACTCCCAGTACCTTTATCCTGACCTAGGGTCAAAACCAGGTGTACCCAGAGATAAAGGTAGAGCTTTCCCTTTAAATTGTAAAATAACTTTATCCTATATAGACTACCTTCTGTGCAGGGTAAAGTCTTTCTAATTTTAAATTACTAATAAACATTCTTTCCCCTGCATAGTTTTACAACCTATATAACACAAAAATCAAATAACTGTAAAAATGCTAATAATTTGTACCATAAAATAAGGTGTCAATATTGCTTTAAAGAAACATGTCAGTTTGCCAAATATTCTAGCACAATCTTGTTCCTAATCATACATGAGTTTGACAATTTTTTTTCTCCAATCACCACTGTGTTTTAAATTTATGAAAGATAAGGAAATATTGATTTAATGTATCAATTAATTGATGGATAACTAAGAATTGTTCCTCCTTGTCCATTAAGATTTCAATGGATGAGCATAATGTGGAGGTTTTAATTCAATTTCCAAATACATTTGGCCATCAATGTCAGCATTATCATATATTTTGTTGAAATCAGCCAAATTAATCCTACAAATTGTAACAATATTATGTCAAATACATTATGATTATTACAAAATAAGTCATTTAGAATTATGACCATATTTTCCAGTCGTTCCAAACAAAACTGGCCTTTACTTATCTATCAAATGTCGTCATGGATTGGATCATAAATCAAGGCCAAGTCTCAGTTATTTGAATAATAATAATAATTATTTGAATAATAAGAATTATTCAAAGTCTTTGCACACAAAGTTTTTCTGAATCACTGTAAGTATAGATTTTGTAACCAATAAGCTAGTATGATAAACTGTTAAAAAAAATGTCTAAGTATTTTTTTAATGCATGTCCAAAAGCTGAAATCAGGGCAGACTTGTTAAATGTATTCTATCTATGCCTTTTAAATCACTGAGTGGGAAGAATGGGCTTAATGGTATTCTGCTGTAGACATATTGTGATTCAAGCAATGGAAGAAATTATAACAGTGAGATGGAGCCAGTGGCCACTGGACACTGTTGGGGCAGGGAAGGGAAAGGCAGTTGTAATACAGGTGCTTTTTCAGGATGTGGGATTTATCCTGAGTGACATTACAATGACAGTTATAGGCCATTTTACATCAGCATATAACATGCAGAACAGTGTGGGAGACAGTGCGTTCCGCAATGTGAACTATGGTCCATGCTTAGTGGCAAAGCCCCAGGAAGTGTATATCCATTGCACGTGATGTGCCACACTAATGAAAAATGTTTATGTGGGATGTTATGGGAGGTGTGGGAGGTGGGGAACATGGGAATCCCTGTAATTTTTGTATAACATTTATGTAATCTAAGCATCTTTTAAAAAATATATGTAAAAAAAGTGATTGGGATTCTGTCTCATAAATACTTTGTTAATAGTTAATGAAAATGTCACTGTCACCCTGGGTATATAAGCATACATAAGTCATACCCAAGAGAAACACAGAACATATATGTATAATATTTGCGATGGGAAACTGTTTCCTCTGAACACAATAAAGTTTAATCCCAGCCAAAGCTCATAATCTAAAAATCATCAGACCATTATATGACTTTAAGAATTTCCCCACCCAAGTCTAATTCAAAAGCATGACCAGAGACATACATTTTTTATTGTGTAAACATATACATAACATAATTTGCAATTTTAGCATTTTTAAGTGTACCATCCAATGGCATTAATTACATTTACAATGTATTGCTATTGCCAGCACCATCTGTAAAAAAATTTTTCAACCCCCAAAAGAGAATCCCTGTACACAATAAGCAATAAGTCTACATTTCCTATACTTCCAGCACCTGGTACCTCTAATCTACTTTCTATCTTATGATTTTGCTTATTCTAGGTATTTCATATAAGTGGAATGATACAATATTTGATGTATGTGTCTGGCTTAATACACATAGCAAAATATTTTCAATGTTCACCTATGTTGTTGCAGGTATCAGAACTTCATTATTTTTTTACTGTTAAATAATATTCCATTTTATATATTTACATTTTGTTTATTGATTTTTCTATTGGTGGGCACTTGGTTATTTCCACCTACTAGCTATTGTGAATTGATCTGCTATGAACATTTGTGTACAACTATCTCTTTGAGTGCCTATTTTCAATTTATTTTGGTATATACATAAGAGTGAAATTGCCATGTCATATGGTTATTCTATGTTTAACTTTTTTAGCAACCATCAAACTGTTTTCCACAGTGCCTATTACATTTTACATGGCTACCAGCAATGCACAAAGTCCTTATTTCTCCACATCCTAACCAACAATTGTAATTTTTCTCTTTTAAAATAAGCAACGTTCTAGTGGGTATGAAGTGGTATATCATTATGGTTTTGTTTTTCAGTTTTCTAATGGCTTTTGATGTTGAGCATCTTATTGTGTGCTTATTGGCTTTTTGTATATTTTCTTTGGAAAAATGCCTATTCAAGTTCTTTGTCCAATTTTTTAATTGGGTCATTTGTCTTTTTTTGTGTTTTAAGAGTTATTTATATATTCTTTATCATTATTGGAAATGTAATTAATAAATTGAAAGATGTTTTATGTGCATAGATTGGGACACTATCACATATGTAAACCATTATCAGATATGTAATTTCTAAATATTTTCTGATTTTCACAAGTTATCTTTTCACTCTCTTAATAATGTCTCTTGATGCACAAAGATTTTGTTTTGATGATGTCCAATTGACCTATTTTTTCTTTTGTTGCTCATGCTTTTGAGATCATACTTAAGAATTTATTGCCAAATACAAGGTCCTGAATATTTTCCCCCCAAATTTTCTCTAAGTGTTTTATGGATATAGCTTTTATATTTATACCATTAATCTAATTTGAGTTAATTTTTGTATGTGGTATGGGGAATGGGTCAAATTACATCCTTTTGCATGCGGATATTCAATTGCCAAAATAGCGTTTTTTGAAGAAACTATTCTTTTCCCCCATTGAATGTATTCAGAGCTAACATATTCAAATGTCCAATTTTCAATAAAAAATCAAAGACATACAAAGAAACAGTAAAAAAATGACCATTCAACAAAACAAAATAAAGTTAAAGAAGCCATTACTGAGGACAACAAGACATTGAAATTGCTAATCAAGGACATAAAGTTACCTCTCCTAAATAAGTTCAATGAGTTAAGAAAATATACGGACACAGCACTCTAGGATTCAGGAAAATGATGTATGAACAAAAAGACAATTCAATAAATGATAGAAATTATTGAATGGAACCATATAGATTTTCTGGAGATGAAAAGTATAATAACTGAAATAAAAAATCTTTAGAGTATTTCAATAGTAGTTTTGAACAGACAGAAAATTATCAATGAACTTGAAGATATGACAATTGACATTTTTCAGTATGAGGAGCAGAAAGCATAAAGAATGAAGAAAGTGAACAGAGTTTTAGAAATCTGTGGGAAACTATGAACCATAGCAACATATGTATTATGGAGGTCCAAGAAGGAGAAGAAAAAGAGAAAGGGGAAGAAAAAAATTATTTGTAGATATAATGGCCAAACATTTTCCAAATTTAGTGAAAGACACAAAGAAAAACAAAAGGTTCAACAATTTCCAAACAAGATAAATTCAAAGAGAATAAAACTGAGGCAAATTATAGTCAAATTTTGTAATACAAAAGAGAAAGAGAGAATTTTGAAAGCTGACATCAAAAAGATAGGAAAATTAGAAACTCACAGGTATGCAGAAATGACAGATTGGACTCTTAAATAACTACTGGGTGAAAAAGAAATCACAAGTGATAATAGAAAGTTCATAAATATGAAAGAAAGTGAAAACACAACATATGAAAATTTATGGGATACAGCAGAGACATTGAGAGCTCAGCAGGGAATTTATAGCTGTAAATGCATACATTTAAAAAGAAGAAAGTAACAAATAAATAACCTAACTTCACACTTGAAGAAATGAGGAAAGAAGAGCAAACTAAACCCAAGGTTTTCAGAAGCAATGCTAAGCCATCCTTGCAATAAAACTAAAAATAGTCTGACATGGATGTTCAGGGTTCTTTCAGGTCTTTCTGAGCATATGTTTAACCCTGGAGATGTACATGGCCTTTAAATTTCCTCCATATACATGGATATTGCAAATACTCTAGTTTCCCCACAAAATTCTCTCTAGCCTTTATATTTGCAGACCCCAGGTTTTCTATTTTACACCTCAACCATGTAATCTTTTGTCCCTTTGACTGCAATTTAATGTTTTCTTACAGTGATTAGATGCCATGGTTCCCATTTCTTTAACCAGAGCATGTTCTGGGACAGGTGAGACAGAGATGAGCATTTCGGATCAGATTCTCATCAGATGCCACGAGACAAGATGGAACTAACAACCTACACATTCTGTGAGTAATGTGAGCTCTGTTAAATAGCTTGGGACCTACACTGGGAGTGAAAACCTCACCAAGTAGTGGTTGGAGATAGAGCTAGTAAAAGCACCAAAATGCTTTCCTACAATTTTTAATTTGCCTTTTCCTTGATTCAACCTTGATTTCTGTAAACCTTTGGCTATTTTCCATTGTCCTGAGGAATTTGCTTCTTCCAGTTTTTGCTTGTATTTCAAAGCTTTTGTGAGGGAACAGTATTTTGGAAATTCTTTCTCTGTCATCTTGCTTTTGTCAATCCCAGAAACATATTTCTAACTCAATCCCATAATTGCATCCTTAAAATCATCCATTCATACCATTATTGGTATGAAATGGGAATAAGTAAAATATATTGGCGATAATTTGCAAAGATTCCATCATGGTTATTCACTAAACTTCTAAGGTTTTGAAGAGTCAGTGCATTTGGGAGAGTCAGTGCATTAGCAAATCCCTTCACTCTGTTAAAAATATATTGTAACAATAGGTAACTAACGGTGTCAGCACCCTATCAAGACACTAGCCCATATGTTTGGTAGTTTTTCTGAGCAGGACTGGGGGATGGCAAGGAGAAATTATACCCTACATTGTTTGAATTTCCAGGAAAGCAGGGTAGGAAGGAGTCTTTACTCAGGGATTGAAGGAATTCTCTCCTGACTAAACAAAGACTTTAAGAGAATAAAAATTTGCATAGTTGATTTTAGAAAAAATTTTGAATTAAAATATATTTATTCACTTGTAAATTTTATAGCTATAGAGAAGAAATTTGCTGTACCCATGTCAAGCTCTAAATGACGTTAGAAATAGATATTTAAAATTTTAATTATAACTTTATGGATTGTCAAATATAGAGGTGAGATTTCAATTCTAAAGGAAAAGAGGTTTTTAATGAAAGTAACACATTTCCTGAATATATCTAGACAGACACTGGGGACCAAATTTTGACCAAAATTCTCATATTTTGTGAATATATAGAGTGTTAGAAAGCCTAATTTCTATACAATTAATTTCTCAGTTTGGAATCATTTCATTTAACAAATGGAGTCTATTTGTGGCAGTGATTGTGTGTTATCTAGAAAGAGGAAGACGATAGTTGAACTCAATCTAAACATTGAGGAATCTTTAATCAACTAGACGCAGGACAGTGATTATAGCATCTGTGTTTCTCCCAAATTTGAAGCAGATGGAACTTGCCCAAACATGATTACTAAAAACAGTTTTGTAGGGGTGCCTGTGACCTATAGGCCAAAAATAAATATGGAAACAATAACAAGAAAACTTGTTTTATATTAATGGTATATAAAAATAAACTAAAAATTTACATAATGACAGTATTATATAGAACCAATGTCTATCAAAGTCCATGAAAGTTCTCAATATATATTTATTGCAGGAAAGAATGAATGAAATATAGATCAGCCTCCATTAAAAAGTTGAACTTTAGACATCAATAGAAAACTCATTTGTGCCCTCTTCAGAAAAAGAGCCACAGTTTTTTAAAAAGAATATTATATTTGTGCATCTAATAAATATTCATACAGTTGACATTAAATAGTCAAATAATGATAAATTGGTTTAAAATATGAATTCTTTTCAAATATGAAAGGAAGTTCATTCACTCTAATCTGGGAGACTAAAGCCATGGAGAAAAGTTTGGAATGCTGTCAGTTAAGCCGTTTTTCTCATATATTAACATTCATAATAGCATCTTGAGTTTACTGATTTTATTGGGGAGTCTTTTTCACTTGTTCCTGTACCTAAGAAGGGTCTCTTTCCATAGTCTTACCCTTTCTCTGCCTTTAGGGTATTCTATAACTCTATGTTGCTAACACAGTTGTAGGTGAGAGGGCAGGGCAGCAAATCTTTGTTTTTCTGGTTTAGTCTCAGTCTTAGGTACTGTGCCCTTCAGTCTAGGGTATAGACTTCTCAGGTGTCCTGCCCCTCCATCATCTGCCTCAGAGAAGCCTCATCAATGTTTCCAGGTAAGGAGAGGCTAGCATCTTCCAGCAAGAAGTGGGATATTTCATAAGGACCCAAGATTTAAGGATCTCAAGTGTTTGCCCAGATAACCCATCACAAGCCTTTGAGTTCTATTCCTTCCCCATAAGTTATGTACTTTATTAAAGATTTCCCAGGGCTGTGAAATCAAACTTTTGCTACTCTCATTGTGATCAAATGATGATTAATCGCATGAAGCACCTGAGGAAATTGATGTAAACACACTTCTCAGAATTATCCCATCTCAAGGGGGAGGAGGTTGGAGTATTTACACACCAATTCCTATCAAACTTTCACTTAGCATTGATAGGAAGGAGTTAATCTTCTGGAACTTCTGGCCTGTGGTAAACACCAGCAGAACTGACAGGCTGCACTTTAGAGAAAGCTTTTGGGCAAAGAGATATGTATACTGGCAGTTGGAAATCAGCATAAAACTAAAACAGAAAAGACAAAGAGATATGGGCAGAACACTGAGAGCCACTTGTATATCCACCTCCTTTTAGTTCTACAAATGAAGAGCATCAAAAGTCACACCCTTACATTTCTCTTGAAATTCAGGGACTCTCATTAGAGCTATGGCATCAATGTTTCTTGATACCATTCCTGGGTGTCCTTTCCTCCCTCTTCTGCATATATCCCCCCTTCTTTCTATTCCCCAAGTCTTCAGCCTTCCTTCCCTTCCAGTAGCTAAGATGTTTCCTACTTCATGGGAAAATAGAAGCAATCTCAGAATCTCTCTGTACTTCCTGCCTCTTACCCACAATGTTATATATGACTATTTCTTATGTCTTCCTCAGGCCCATCCCACTGGAACAGGTGGAAATGTTCCTGTTTAATTATGACACCTCTACTTTTGATCAGAAAAATTACTTCAAAATTTTCAACTTTTTAGTTATCAACATTATCTTTAAACAAAACTGACACAGCCCTAAAGTCTAGAACCAGAAAGGGAAACAATACCTTCAGCTCTATTCTTAGTTGTTCCTCAGTTTTCTGTCAACTTCACTCAGTCTGTCCCTGTTCCCCCAAAACCCCATTATTATATTGTTTCCTTTTTCAACATATTCTACTTTCTGCTTGGACCTCTTTCTTAAATTACCATCTCATTAAATAGTATAGCTATTCATACAATGATGAGAGCTTTACCCAGATTGTCTATTTATCCTGGGAAGCCTTACTAAGGTGATGGCTCCAGAAGAATAGAGGAGGGAGAGTGTTATTTCATTTGAGTAAGTGGAGTTTTCATTTGTCCAGTTCCTTTCCTGTCTGATAGAGATAAAATCTCAGAGCTGTTGCTTTCTCCTTCCTCTCATGTGTAAGCTGATGTCCTATCAGCTGCCTCTTTCATAGACAGAATTCCAAGTAATCAGATTGATAAAAGCAAGTACTACTTAAGTGAAGACAGGATTCATTGAAACACTAAAGATTCTTATTCCTTGTTCAAATAAGTTATTTTCATGGCACATTTTCTGAAGATGAGGAGTAAGTACCCAGGCCCACTTCTAATCATCCACTAATGTATAGTCACAGTCTGGACTCAAAATACCAAAGGAGAGGAACAGACTGTGAATGAGGTGGACAGTAAAAAAAAAAGAGTAAAATTGTTGACTGTTGAGAATAGAGCTGAGACAATTTTTTCCTTTTTCTGATCCTAAGCTTCAGATGTATTAGTTTGGCTTAAATGTAAAAATTGATAACAAAGAAAAATGATAACTTGCAAGGTTGTAGCAAGATCTTTCTTACCTCAGAAGCTCAAAAAGTTAGCATAATAGTGGAGCCTTCTTTCCACAGTGTTTCTTTCCTTTTTTCCCTGGTTTCTTTATACATGGGTGCTTGATTGAGTGTGGTTTTTCTCAATAGCTACTGTATAAAGAAATGACAGAGCCCAAATCCCCATGATTCTCTCTCTGATGGATAGAGAGAAAGGCTATGTTCACCCAAATTCACCCAAATGCCTGTCATCCAGGCAGTCACTCAGAAGGAAGTAAATTTGATGACTTTTAATTCACCTAATTTTGGTAGCTGTGACCTTGCCATCTAAGTGCCCTCAGACAGTCACTAATAAAAATGTCACAATCTCTCAGGATAGTGGGCTCTGACTATTCCTTTCTCAGAGTAATTATACCAATTTCACAACTCATGTTTTCTTAAAGAAATCTTTTCTCTGAACATTGATATGTGCCTTAAACTAACCATATAACCTGGGCCAGGATCATCAATGCCACAATGAGCAGCAAAACCCTATGATGAAGGTAATAAATTTCCTTACCCAAGTTTCATTCTAAACCATAACCAGAGACATTTCTTTAACTCAAGGTCACCTGCTTTTCTAAATCTGAATTCTAATGGTGTTTGTGGATGCCAAGTGGGAGTAAATGACAAATCTTGACTGATACTTTTGCAGAGATTACTACAATTTCGATACTAATCCCTTGAGGACTTGAGAGAAATTGCATTAACAAACCCTGCACTTTTGTGATAGTCTATTTAAACATCTCTGAAGAGTCAATGAAGAAACAGAAATTACAAAGAAGAGTCTTGAGCAAAAAGATCCTGTGTAATGGAGCCAGGTACCAAAAAGAGCTGAAGATTTCTTTCTATGACACTGCTCCCAAGCTTTAAAGGTTTCTAGGGAAACAAACTCAGAAAGAGGACTTTTATCCAGAACAGAAGGAATTCTGTCCACACTGCTCATAGATTTTTTTTGGAACAAAATCGTGGAGGAGTTGTTTAGATAAAACAATGTCCAATCAAGTGTATATGATTCACTTATACAATTTATAGTTCTAATACTAGACTTTTTAGATCAAAACTTTGTGCTGTTCACATGTTTTTAAATTTAGACTGAATATATTTCTCAGAAAAGTGAAGCTAGCTATCTAGCTAACTAGCTAGATTCATGAATACTTCCATGGGAATGCAAGAAAATGAGTAGAATTAAATCCTAGAGATAATTTTCTTCACTAAATTAGCTCATTATCAGAGTTGCTCCAGACTAATGATAAGAACAAAAAAATTTAAAATATCCAAGTTTGGGAATGATAACAAGAGAAATAATGTCAATGTTCTACTTGTTAGATTTTAACTTGGAATTAGTTTCTATAAATGCTTTTATTTCAAGCTAATGGAGTCTATTGGTGGCTGTCGTATATTCCATGGGAGGAAAAAATCAATAATATGTATCAATCTGAAAACTGAGGAATCCACAATCAACTACATCCAGGTCAGTGATAAATAAATCTTTGTTTCCCCAAATTTCAAGCTGATTAGCTTGATTTAGCCAACTTATATTCACTGAAATACTTTTTCTAGTTAGATTGTGACACATGAAATGAAAATGTCAATATAAACCTGCTCTGCAATCATGCAGACCAGTCACTATTAAGAACAACCAAAGTTGCCCTTACAATATTGTGGTTAACATTTACGTACAACCAAGATAGACTGATTCTATAGATTTCTGTTTGTGATGTTTTGGAATTTTCTTTCCCTTTATCATGATTTCCACGTTCCAAATTGTAGTTAGAATTTGTGAGTTAATGCTAGGCAAAATGATTAACCACTTAGTCACCATTTACTAGAGCTTTGAATAGAGGGAAAACAACTGAGGAACAGAGCTCTTTTGAAAAACTAATGACTTTTTTCCTCACCATTATTGAATCTGAGAGGCATGTGATGCTGACTTTTGTGTCCAATAATTTGTAAGGGAAAATATATGATTATGTTTTTGGACCAGTGATTGGGGAAAGATAAAAAGAAGAAAAGAAAGAATAAAATATATTTCTTTTTAACAATAGTATGTATTTATTCTTTAAAATCCATTTACAGATCATTCAAAAAGAATAACATATCCTTGGATATATAAAACATTTTTACCAGTTAGCAATGAATACCTGAAAGTTATGCTAAAAGGAAAATGGTATTCCTTATGTATTAGTCAGGGTACTCTCAGAAAACAGAATCAACAGGAGATATCTGTCAATGATATGAGATATTAAAAAAGTCTCTCATGGAACTGTGGGGATGCACAAGTCCAAGTTCTGCAGGTAGGCAGCAAACCAGAGGTTCCGATGAAAGTCCGATGAAAGGTACTTGATGAGTATGTGGGAGAAGTTGGCTGTCCAAAGATGAGCTCGGAAATTCTCTCTGAATGTTGAAATCACTTTTCCTTTAAAGGCATTCAAGTGATTGGATAAAAGCATCACCCATTGTTGAAGCAATCTCCCTGATTGATGCAGATGTAATCAGACATCCATGCAGAAAACTCACTGGTGATTGAAGTCCATAAATGCTCTTGCATTACAATTAGCCCATTGCTTGCTGGACCTAACACCTGGACACAATTACCTGGCCAAGTTGAAACTTTAGCATAACCATCACAACTTATGTGACCCTAACATTTTTCTCATCAATTAGAAACTCAGAGAAACTTTATACATGAATTAATTCCATTTGTAGAAGTTAAGTAGGGAAATACACCTAATCTAGGACAGTATACTGAATGTGAGAAAAACTGATTGAACATAAAATTCATTTATAAAGTACAGTGAACTGTTCAGGAGACTTTGCTTCATTTATGTGTCCACATCCATAGATGAATTGCTGGAAAGAATGAGCATGAAAAAAAAGGCCCTGTTGTCACAAAAACAATATCCAGGGCTGTTGAGTGGCTAATGCTTGATGAACTGGTATATAGTTTCATGGTATTTTTAAGAAAAAAAAATCCATCTGCAGCTCTGTCTTTAGGTGTGCATGTGTATTTATTTGACAGAAAGGAATAAGAGAACATAGAACACAACCAACATAGAGTAAGGTTTGACATGTTAATATCTGATTACATATTTGACTTTTCAAAAAAATTTTGTCCATATATTTATATTCATGGCAAGAAAAAGTATAACATCAATATAGAATTGGTGAAATTTTTGCCAAAAAGTGAAAAAAAAGCACATACTCTTATTTGGTGACTTTTAGAGAAAATTTGGAAATCAACCATAAATCAACATGCATAATATTGTCTTGGTTCAACTGTCATGTTTGTAAGGTATTATCAATATGCAATTAATAAGAATTAGGAGAAATTTAACCTCCACTCATTCTTCTTTATGACTGTGTGTAAAAGGCAGAAGTGAGAGAACAAGGAGCCAGAAGTAAAAAGGTGATGGGCTATTTTGGCATTGAATTAAAAATCTTATTCAAAAATATTGTGATCTTTTCAGATGGACCACTTGCCTACAACCCAAGCCGAATCAATGGAAAGAATAAGCAACGTGACAGAATTCATCCTGCTAGGTTTGACTCAGAATCCAGAATTGCAGAAAATCTTATTTGCCCTGTATTTCATTACCTATTTAATCACAATGGTAGGTAACCTGCTCATCTCATTTACCATCTTGATCATCCCAGCCCTGAGTTCTCCAATATACATCTTTCTGTTATATTTGTGTATTATTTGTGGTTTATACTCTTCTTCCATGGCACTGAAAATGATCTTTGACCTGATCTCTCAGAGTAACACCATCTCTTAAAGTGCTTGCATGGCCCAGCTCTTTGTTGAGCATTTCCTTGCTGGCACTGAGATCATCTTTTTAATGGTGAGGGCCTTTGACCACTATGTGGCTATCTTTAAGCCTTGGCACTGCATGACAATCATGAGCTGGCCTGTATGCAGTTTTATGGTGGGGATGGCCAGGATTTGGGGTTTTATTCATGGAGGAATCCAGATTTTGTTGATGATCCAATTACCATTCTGTGGCCCCAATGCCATTGACCATTTTATTTGTGATTTGGCACCTCTCCTGGAGCTGGTCTGCATGGACACTCACATTTTGGGGCCCCTGATTGCTGCTAATAGTGTTTCACTGTGTTTACTCATTTTTTGTATGCTAGTGGCTTCCTATGTTGTCCTCTTGAGGTTTCTGAGGACTCATAGCTCAGAAGGGTGTCTCAAAGCCCTCTCTACCTGTGCCTCTCATGTCACTGTTGTCATCTTATTCTTTGTACCTTGTTCATTCCTGTATCTAAGACCTTTGACTTCCTTATCTGTTGACAAAGCTGGTAGTGTGGTTTTTACCTTAATAACTCCTATGTTGAACCCCTTAATCTATACACTCAGAAATGCAGAAGTGAAAAATGTCATGAAGAAACTCTGGGATCAAATTATGAAGAAAGGTGATCAATAAATATTGGTTGGAATAATTAGGAAACAATTTTAGAAATATTTTATAGACATGTATTCCCCTTTTGAATTGATTAAATGTGGGATATTCTTGATATTGCCTGGATCAATTTTTTAGGAATTCATAATGTGGGCAGGAATGGCATCCATTATACACAATTGACATAGTCCTTAGAGTCCATGAAAATTTCAAGGGTCCATGAAATGTTTCAATTTATTTTAAAATAAAATGTAATTTTACTGTTTTTGATGGAGGAATCAGTCTATGAACACAAGTTAATGATATGTCACAAAAGTCATAATAGAGCCCTGATTGTGGATATAAAACAGATCAACAGAAATATTGTGAAAACATTTGCTATCCAAAAATACAGCTGGAATGGAACTTTATTTTAAAAGAAGAAACCAGCTTTTCATGAATTTGTTTAACAATAATAGGGAAAGAAACTTCAAGAAGTACTTTCATCAAAATAACATTTTTCCTTTTACCTGCTTGTTTCAGAAGTTTTAAAATGTTCTTCTACCATAAGAGTAAAATACTTTTCCAAATTGTAATCCCAAGAAGAGAGCATTTGCATGCAAAAGTACATTTTAAAAATTATATCACCACCGTTCTCTGGAGTACAAAGTTGTCTGCAAAAAAGATTGGGAGCAGATTATCCTGAGCAAAGGAGATACAACTGATAAAGCTTGTAGAGTTGAGACAGAAAATTGAAGTCTGATTTTAGATACTAAGGAAAGGTGGGCTCTGAAAACAGAAAATTTTTTATAAGATATTACCAGTGATGTAAGAATAAGCTTATGTCATGGAACTGATCACAACTCTGAATTATAGAAAAGAATCCATATAAGCACATAATGAATTGCTAAGAGATTCAGAAATAGATTCTTGGATTCAGAAATTAAAAGCTTTGTCTCTGGAATTAATTAGCCCTCTAAGCAAGTTGCCTCATCTCTGTCTATTCATTCTTTCATCTGTAAAAGGGAAAGAACCATACTGACTTCCTTAAATAGTGAGATGTAACTTATTATTGTTAGAAAAATGACTCAGCTGAAAAATAATGGAATTCACTGTAACACTTTACACCCTTCAAAGACTTTAGCAGAACAGTTAATTTGACTTACTCTCCTTTTCAATATCAGTTTTCCATTTTTCCCTATAGGCCCCTCCTATTTCAATGCCTCCAGGAGCTCTTTACTCCATCAGTTATTAAGTTTTTCTTGTAATTTCCATTTCTCCCTCATCAAACTAAGTGTACATATACATAATATTGTAGGATCTGGGGAATTCTGGGGGCCTGGAGGGAGCCTCATCAGATTACCTTTGTTTAGAGTAGCTCTAAAGAAGAATCCCTGTCTCCTTTTAGTTTAAAAATGCATAATAATCCAAAGACAAGAAAAACAAGCAGGATGTTCTTACCATCAATAAGCAACTACTCTTGATGGTGGTGTGGGATGCTGTTGGAGGTGTGGGAGGTGGGGAACATGGGAATCCCTGTAATTTCTGAGTAATATTTAGGTAATCTAAGCACCTTTAAATATATATATATATATATAACAAATAACATTTATGTAAACAAATGCACATATATGCATATGTATTTATATATCATTTTACAAATATTGGTATGTATTGTGAAAATTTTGATTTTTACCCACAATAAAAAAATAAAATAAAATAAAATAAAATAAAAAAATAAGCAACTACTCTTGAGATTAGCATATATGCTTCCAGTCTTTACTCAGTTCATTTTTCCTTTATAAATATACAATATAATGTATGTATATATTGCCCTTTTTAAATTAAAATGTAAGAAATATGAAAGTCTCCTCTTCTCTTTTACTCATCTCTGTTAGGAATGAATCAGTAGTGAGAATTAAATGGTAATCTTTCTTCCAATCTTTAAAAAGAATATAACCTGACTTCATGCACACACAGACTAATACATGCACACACATACAAAAATAATTTTTTTTGTGGTATCATTTTCTATTAATGTTATCATATTAGAAACAAAATTCAGCAACTTGTATGCTCAACATTTGTTTTCCAGCTACATGTCTATTAATAAGTAGCAATCCAGTTGAATTAACTACTATACAGTAATCCGTCATATCTGCCAGTTCATATTTAAGCTTTGCATATTGGTAGATATTTAATTGCTTTCATTATCTATTACAAGCATTTATATGGTGAATATCCTTGTATATGGCTCCATGTAAATATGCATGAGGTTTTCTATAAGTAGATACCTAAAACAAGTAAAAATGGTATTTATTTTATTTTTAAGAGTTAACAGTAATTTTCTTGGATGACTATGATACTTCCAGCAGTATGTGAGCGTATTTGCCACATCTCATTTTTGGTAACTCTTGGTATTATCTGTTGTTTTAGTCTTTGACAAACTATTATGTAAAAATAGCATCTTATTGCTCCTATAATTGGTATTTTTCTGTTATTTTCGAGATTGGTCACCTCTAAAAATATTCACATACACAGTAAGTTTCTTTTTCATGTATTTACCTATTCATCTATTGTATGATTAACTTTCTTCTCATTTGTAAGAGTGCTTTATGTGTTCTTATTTGAGTGGTTTATATTTTCAAATGTCTCTCTTATGCAGTGACTGCTCCTTTAGCTTTGTTAATCACATCTTGTCATTCACAAGAGCTTAAATCCATTAAATGTCCATATTTGTCAATCTTTTTTGTTCTTCATTTCTCATTTCAGAAAATTTGGATCATGAATATATTAAGTAGTATCTTCTAACAACTTTTAAGAAGGACTTTTTGCATGTAGTATTTTAGGGGTTTAATTTTATTTTAAAACCCTTAAATGGTTTCACATTTTCTTATAGGACTGAAACCAAAGTCCAATCAGACATACATGATTTTCCTTGATATTACTACTAGTATGTTTCCCATCCTTATCATATACAAAAGATAAGTTTATTATTAATTATGGGAGTCTACACTGTTGAAGGGTGAAACCAGGAAAGGGATATGATCACATTTTGTAAAACAATGAAAAAGATAGAATGAATATGGGCATATATTTCAGAATCCAAAGCATTAGAATCCCTTGAAGTTTGAAACAGGATGTGTTAGGTAAAATAAAAGGAAATGGCATTCTGC
The DNA here is from genome assembly GCA_029593785.1 of Cabassous unicinctus. NCBI lineage: Eukaryota > Metazoa > Chordata > Mammalia > Cingulata > Chlamyphoridae > Cabassous > Cabassous unicinctus. The sequence continues at coordinate 34,450 of JAQZBX010008365.1, forward strand.
ATTAGTGGCCAAAACGTAAACTATTCTATTCTGAGGGCAGCATATATTTCAAACCTAGTAGAGATGGAAAAGCAAGAAGTTCTCATAGAAAAGGCTGGAAAAGATGGAAAGGATGATTCACAGTTATAAAATAAGTCTTGGATTATTCCACTCAGAAAAATAGAGTCAATTATTACCTACTTTATCATTTGTCATCCATCTATATTTCTTACTGTGTGAAGAGCTTTCACATGACATCTTTTTCCTCTTCATTTCTCAAAGTATAAATGAATGGATCCAACATGGGTGTCAGAATACCTTAAAAGAGGAATGCCTTGTTTTTGTCTATGGATAATTAGATAATGGAGGCATATAGTAAATACACAAGGCACAAAGTACAAGGCAACAGCAGTGAAGTGGGCCCCACAGATGGAAAGAGCTTTGTGTCTCCCCTCCACACTGGGACCCCAAGATGTTCAGAATGACAATGTAGGAGGCAGCCAGCATGAGGAAATTCATTAGGCAGACCACCAGCAAGCCAATGACATATGTGTTGGTGCAGGCAAGCTCCAGTAAAGGGTATAAGTTATAGATGAATTGATTTATCACTTTGAGCCCACAGAAGGGCAACTAAAGGATGAGGAGAAACTGAATCAATGAATGCAGGAAGTACTCCAGACAAGCTACCTCTATCAGCAGGGCACAGAGATGCCCGGTCATGATGGTCATGTACCAGTCACACACCATTACAGTGAGCAGGATATATTCAATGCCTCTGAAAAAAATGGGTTCTCAAAGTTGACATGCAGCCTTCATAAGAGATGGCTCTTCTCTCATTCAAGGAGTCAGCAATAAGTTTAGGAGCCAGATAGGAAGAGTAGCATGTGTCAATAAAGGACATGTTGGCCAAGAATAAATACATCAGTGAGGTCATGGCTGGGCTGGATGTGATGATGCCCGCAAAGAGCATGTTGACACAAACTGTGAGCACATAGATGACAACAAAGCCGCAAGGAGAACTCTCTGTACCTCTGATTCTGTGAGAGGCCCATGAAAAATTCTGTGATTTTTGTGATATTTCTGTAGATTCCAAAGAAACTGGGAATATGGAGATACAGTTTTGTCTATAAAGTTGAGAAAGTAACAAATTTCTAACAAAGCTAGTTTGTGTTTTGGCAGTGGGAGATGCTGCAAACCTTTTTCAGCCACACCCACTTTTCTTTTTGGGACCCTTCTCCTTCTTATACCCTTCTATTCCAAAATTCAGAAATCAATTTATTCTGGTAGCCACACTTTTCTTCTTCTCTTGGCATGGTATATTCCTTTATTTAAAGTGTGCTATTCCCTCTGGTCTATAGGGTGGATTTGAAGTAAAAATGGTTAGTGAACATCAGTGAATGATTCTATTAAATGATTATAACTGCCTGTTCTGTACATAAGGGAAGATATGGTAGGTAGAACATATCTCCTTTCTTACCCAGCTATAAATTATACATTTATCTGGCAAAATATTCCTACCCACACTTTATTCTCCTGATTATTTTAAGGAAACACCAGTGTGTATACTGGTTGGGGTGAAAAAAAAAACTGGCACTAACCCAACAACCCACCCTTTTCTTAGAAACATAAGCATCTTAAATTAGCTAAGTCTTCCAAAATGCTTAGGGTCTGATGCTCTGTATGATAAGAATTAAAGGAGAACCATTAAGTGTCAAGAGAAAAGAAGATATCCAAATGTAAAAAGTGGAGGATAGAATATCTTTGCATTGACAAGAGAGCTTCCTCCTTATCTTCTCTCCCAGCTTTACTACAAGAAGGGAAACCCTGCTTCTGCAAGTGATAAGTCCTCAGAATGTGACGCTATGACCAGGAGCACACACTACAGTAGTAACAGCGATGCAGCACTTAATCTTTCCCCAGCACTCTCCTACTTCTTAACATAGATCAGCTTGTTTAATCTACACATCATCCCCATGAGGTAGATTACTGTTTTCCCCCCATTTTGCAGGGTAAGAGGATGAGCCATACATTTACCTATGACCCAGCTAATAAGTTTAAGGACTGGTGCTTGAACCTAGACAGTTTGGCTCCAGAACCTGTATGCTTCACCTACTGCACTACAACTTACACAGAGCCAAGTACTTTCTCTACTATTCATTTACTGTATAAAACTTCAATTTCTTTTTCTCTAAAATGAAGATATCAGTACAGCTACACCCTGAGGTTGCAGATAGAAGTAAATGAAAAGTTCCTGAAAGTGTTTGCTCAGAGCCTTGCAGTGATAAACATTTAATAAATGCCATCTCTGATTACCATGGTATCAATACCATGAGCAAGAAATTCTTCATGTGGTTGAAGGAGCCAAGGACCTAATTGCATGACTTCAGGGCAAAGTAGGTATTGATATGAGTTTAACTTTAAGTTAAATATGAAAATGCTCTACTACTTATCCTTCAGAACACAAGAAGTTGCAGAAAATATAATCAGTTTGAGTGTTATATAATGTAGCCAAATAATGAACTTTATGCTCCAAGTTTAAAATCCTGAAATGATTCACCTTTGTGATTCAAACATGTGGGAGTAAAAAGTAAGTTAACTGTAAAAATGTAGCAAAAAAAGGAAGTCTCTTATTTGAGTTATCCATGAGAAACAAAATTATTCTGTGAAAATTAATGAGAAATAGAAAAAACTCTTACACTGCATATTTATTTGAATTTTATTTAAATTTTATTCAACTAAAAATAATAGACTATAGAAAAACTTACATTGGAAGGATCTGATGGTACTGACAGGTTATCAAGGATTTTTTTTTTTTCCTTTTTAACACATGGAATGGTAGAGTTCGAAGAGTTCAAAAAGGATCATCTAAGACAACTTCAAGCATCTCAGCCCAAATTTGACTGTTTCACATGAATAAACTTCTGGATGAAATTCTAATTATTTTTACATTGAAGAAGTGCAGGTTCATGTCTTTGGTATATAATCCTTTAGAAAACTAGCATGGCACATTCATGTCAAGGATGTTCTTGTTCCTAAGAATGACCTTCTGATTAGATTTCATTCTACCCTGCAACCATTTAGAAATTCCAGAAAAAAAGATCTCTAGATTGTGCTTAAGCAGGTCACCAATTGGAGATAAAAGTTAGGAAAGGAAGTTAGGAGATGTCCTCTTTTCCCCAACCTCTCTTTACTTTTCAGCTACTGCACAACAAATCTGCCTGAAGAGTAAGACTTGCCTACCCTGGGTTGGAGAACCAAAGCTCCAAAACAAACCAAAGCTAGTCTGAGTCAGAACTTCCTCTCCCATTAGATCCATTTGATAAGTCACATCACAATAACAATGTCTGCTGAGGTACAATAATGTAATCTTAAGAGCTCAGAACTAGAAATCAGATCACTGCTTAATCGTGGCCAAATTTGCTTATACATAAGAAGTATTAATAATATCTTACTCAAGGGGATTTATGACAGTCAAATGTGATAACACATTTGACAATTATATAAAAATGCTCATTATTTATTAGTTCTCATGGTATTCACATCTCCTTTATCTCCTCCAAGCTTTTCAGGGAATCTCAACTTCACTATCAGATTTTTAAGTGGAGAGATAAAACAAACATAAAAATTTCTGAATTATAGGGACATGGGAATCTGTATTGAACACGTCAAAATGTGGTCTTACTTTTCTGCCAATTTCTTCATTTTCCCAGGATTCAACTACCTATTAAAGAAATGAAGACCAGTTCATATATGAGTTGAAAAATTATTGCCAGAATCTGGGTATGGCAACACCAGACCTCTCAATTCCTATACAGATGGTGACAATAGACACCTAAGGTTTTACTCTATGTGTAATGCCATTCTAAGTGTTACATGCATTATGTCATATAACCCCATGACAGTCTTGTGAGATATGCTCCTTCTTATCCTCTTTGTTCAGATGTGAGCTATAAGGCAAAAAGAAGCTAAGAAAATCTCCAAGGTCACATAGTTAGTAAAGAGAAGAGCTGGCCCTAGGAGTTGCAGTTTATTGTATTCCCAAGATCTTCCTCTTAAGCAAGAAAAATAATTTAAAATAGAGTTCGGGTTCTCTAGCCTGCATTTGTCTATCCTCAGGGCATTATCAGTAGAATACCAGTTTTCAATAACCTGATGTTTTCAAATTTTATCTTGCTCAATCCTCCCTATTACTTTGTGAAACAGGTATTATTATGATTGTTTTTTAGGGTCAGATAAGCTCATGCCCCCATGCCCCCAATGAAAAAAATATTCAGGACCCTCCATCCTAGAATAGTAGATCATTTCTAAATCACGAGCATAATATGCTGATAACCCACCTCTCGGCCAGCACTCTGCCATCCATTGGTCACAGATGTCACATCCACAGGAGACAATAGGATGAACTTGGCTGAAGCTACTAATTCTAACCCTCTGGGAAATGAAAGTTCAGAATATCTTTAACTCCTCCTTGTGCCTGAGCAATATACATTTAAATATATACCTGTAGTCAGATATGAAAGTGTTAATAAGGACAGACTCTGGGGAATCCTGGGCCTGGAATTGTTTGTTTCTAAATTGTCAATCCATTTGAATTCAGACTCTGAGGAACCAAAAGATCTATCTCTAATCTTAATACAGTGTTTCTAAAGAAAATCTTAAAAGTGCTGCTGACATCTTAGACTTGCTAATCCAGGGAGACTTTTGTTTCTTACTATGTTCATGGTAACTTAATTTCTAATTATTCTGCTTTAGCATAGTTTGCTATGTTCTGTTCTTTAAATCTGGTTAGTGCAACGTTCAAGAGACTTTTATTATATACTTTATCTGGTCACTAAGAAAGCAAGATTGGAAAATATGCAGCCAGGATCCTTGGGAAAAGATGTCCTTCAATGGTTAGGTTTCTCCCCATAAATTTCTTTTGAAGCCTAAAGTTTTGAAAGCGCTGAATAAAGAAATTCTTAACTGTCCTGGAATGCTTATGGCCTACATTCACAGGATGGTGTCAGCATATAGAGCAAAACTAAACTCATGGCACAAACGAAGATTTATTTTGTCTCCCTTAACAATCATTTTCAAGTCATGAATTGGGGTAAAATAACACACACTTAAGGTAAAAATGATTGAACATGTAATGCAATAGTTCCGGAGAGGTCATTGATTGCCTGCTGCAAAGAGTTCTCTACAAATAAGATGCCATTTAATGGAATTAACTTGTTACTTCTTCCCCAAAACCATTCAGAGAGGTAGGCACATCCAGTCACTACTTTATTCATATTTTTGCTCAGAGTTCAATGTACAGGTCAGTTATATTTAAACATGTGTCTACTATCACTTATTTTTTGAATAAAGACTGGCATTGGTTATATGTGGATTGGTTAATCCACACAAAATAGAATTCACTTGAGTCATTATGGACACAGACCTAAGATAAGAAATTAAAACTTCTTTTATTAAATGATTTCACTGATTATAAAAGCAAAATGTTCACTTTCTATTAAAAAAAGGATCAGAAAACTGAAAAAAGAAGAAAACAAAAATTGTCCTTAATCCCATAAATCAGATATGAATTATTAATCTTTAATATATGCTGTTTGGGTGCTTTTCTAAGTATCTTTATCTTTTTAGACAATTGAAATCATAACATATAACCATACTAGTTCTTGAATTTTCCACTCAGTATTATATTGAAATCAGCTTTCCATGTCCTGAATCTACTTATTAATCACTTTAATGCTCCCGATATTTCGTAACCATACATCATAATTCATTTAACTGTACCTACTTATGTAGACATTTGATTTGACTTTCCTTTTGTACTGTTTTTTTTTTCTTAATTGTGAAATGTAACCAGAATGCATAATTTTGGCCATATTTTTTAGTATAATAGATTCTAAGGGTAAATAGTACAGAAAAATTTATTTTAACACATGCACTGGATAATATACCTCAAAAACATTTGCTAATATACCAATTGAAGTATTTCACTATTATTATGTTGCATTTGTTTGAAGGCGTATGAAATACAGGCTTTTTAGATGTCTAATTTTTCCCTGAGAATTGCGTTTTCATTAATTTTGCTTTTTATATAAAGCTGTACATAAAGATTTTTCTTTATTTTTAAAATTAATTTCTATGATGATTTTCTATCACACTTTAAGTATTATCCCATTTTATGCATAGTTTGCATATTGTTTATCCATTCATCTGATGATGGACATTTTGGTTGCTTCCATATTTTGATAATTGTGAATATTAGTGTTATGAATATTGGTATGTATAGGGTGTATATACAGAAATGAGATTGCTGGGTTATATGATAATTCTATACTTAACATTCTGCGGAAACTCTGAACTGTATCCACAGTGACTGCACCATTTTTCATTGCCACCATCAAAAAATAATTTTAAACTGTTATCTACATCCTGTCTCACACTTGTTATTTTCTGTTCTTCATAGTAGGTATTCTAATGGGTATAAAATTGTATCACATTGTGCTTTTGATTTGCACTTCACTAATGGTAATGATGTTGTGAAACTTTTCATATACTTATTGACCAATTATATATCTTCTTTGAAGAAAAATCTATTCAAGTTTTGCCCATTATTTAATTGGGCTGTTTTTCTTTTTGTTGTTGAGTTATAGGGTTTCTTTATATAGTCTGTATGATAAACCCTTAACAAATATAAGATTTCCAAAATATTTCCTCCCATAGGTGTTTGTTTTCACTTTCATAATAAATTATTTTAATGCATCAAAGAGTTTTTTTTTTTAATGTAGTCCCATATATCTATTTTAATTGTTGCTGCTGTACTTTTGGTATATATGCTAAACAACTTTTATCAAACACAAGATCCTAAAGAGATTTCCCTAGGCCTCCCACTAGGAGTTTGTGTTATTTTCCTGGTAGCTGAAGCAAATACCATAATTGGAGTAGACTTAAACAATGAAAATTTATTGACTCATGGATTTGAGACTGGCAGAAGTCCAAAATTGTCTCTAAATGAAGAAGAAACCATGGTTTTATCAAGGTAATTCTTTCTTCCTCAATAATGTGGTGTTCTTGGTCTGGCAGCTAATGAAACTTTTTTTTCTCCTTAAGAATGAAATTTAGGAAGTGTAATACATGCAAAATCATATAAATGAATGGGTCCTTCTATCACACTGAACAGAAATTTATAAATTGCAATTAAGAAAAATTAATCTGGTTTAGCAATACCATTATTCTCAATTACCTGAGAACTAAAAAAAAGTGTCTTGTTCCCACTACTGAGAGAAGCCAGCAGCGCATTTTCTCTGTGAGGACCGTCTGCCCTTCATGTTTCCAAAGCCATGAAAATTCTCTGTTGTCTGCATTGTGTGCCAGTCTAATGATGGACACTTCTTAAGAGTATTTCTTTGAAGTTTTAAAATACTACCTGCCTATATTTATATTAAACTGTAAGTTTTGGGAATATATTCTTTTGCAAAATTCACATTTTGTGGAGTTGGAGCTGCATTGTGATTTCTCAATTTTGTGGAACATTTCATTAAATCCCACTTGTAAAATTTTGAGGATCTTGGATTCTATGGTATTCTTCTCCCTTCTCAAGTCAACTCAATTGTTCATAAATCGTTTATTAATGAGGACATATAGCATTGATACAGTCTGTCCAGAAGCTAAGAAGCATTAATGGAATAAAAGACATTAATTTACCATAAACTATTTAAACGGTCTGATTTCTTAAACTTAAGCCTATATGCCAATGATTCTTGATTCTTGGCTTTTCCATCACATTTCAATGCATTTCGTATGACATTATACTTTCTACACTGGATCCTATTGACTTATTTTGTGTCCATTTTTCAACCTCTAATTTTATTCTACACATAAATGGCTCTAGTAATCTGATCAGATCCCTCACTGCTTTGTTGACCATGTTTATAAGCTCTTTTATCTGCATCTTCATCTTCAAATTCAAAAACCTTATTGTAAATGGATTCACCAAGAATATGAATAGATTAAGATTAACCCATTAAATTCCCAACAAATTTTTTAAACTTTGCTTCATATATTTAGGTATTTAATCCATTTTGAGTTAATAGACATCCAGTTTTTGCAGCACCATTTGTTGAAGAGACTAATGTTTCCCAATTAAATGGACTTGGCACTCTTTTAAAAAATCATTGGCCACAGACATGAGGGTTTGTTTACTTCTGAACTTCCAATTCAATTCCATTGGTCTATACGTCTGACCTTGTGCCAATACCATGATGTTTTGTTGACAGTGGCTTTGTAATAAGTTTTAAAATTGGGAAGTGTTAAGTACTCAAAAATCCTTCTTTTTCAAGATGTTTTTAGTTATTTGGGGCTTACCTTCCATACAAATTTGTTGATCAGCTTTTCCATTTCTGCAAAGATGGTTGTTGGAATTTGATTGTGATTGCTTTGAATCCATAACTCACTGACATCTTACAATATTTAGTTTTCTAATCTATGAACATGGAGCTATTGCATGTAGTAGGGAGACTCTGTTGACATTGAAAATCTCCATTATTCTCTATTTAACTAAAATCCCATTGTAACAAATTGTGAAATAAATTAATGCTAATTTTTAATTTCCAGATAAGTTTTTCTATTTTTGATGAAGAGAAGAATATTATTTCCAAATTTCATAAATGTATCATATAATATTTTGTAATTCCTTCATTGATACCATCAAAATCTCTCCTGAAATCCTGGGTTTTAAACAGTGTTTTTATGAATAAGAGTTGCTTAGAGATCAACATGAGAAGTGATTTCATTATCATTAATTAATACAAGAGCTACAAGAAAACATTTCACCTGATTTGACCTTTTGGACAATAAATTAATTATAAAGTCTTTCCTCATCTCAGCACTGATTTTTACTTTATTTTGCATTTCCATTAATATATTAAAAGGTAATACATAAAAATAATAACACAAGTTGTGACAGCATTGTTGTGGCTGAATATAATAATGATCTACTTGTAGATTAATTATGTGACAATGATAAATCTGTCTGGAGCAATTCCTCCATGTTTTCCTTGTGATGACTCAAAAACTCCCATTCATGGCCTGGTGCAAAGTCTTTGAAAAAAGGTAATTATGGAGAACTATTCAAAGCAAAATAAATGAAATTATGTTTCACATAGCTCAAGTTGTATTATAAATATTTTACAATAAAATCAAGATGTTGCTGAACATACAGTGTGATAAAAATTATCTGAACACATATATATGCATAAAAAATAAACATTATTCCCAAAGGAAAATTATCAGAAGAAAATACAACTAAAGATTAACATTTATGAATGAATTTCATTATCGTCTTTGCATTTTGTTGTACAATAATTATTGTGTAATGAAAAATGTTTATTCCCAATGATAGTGTCACACTTTTAAATAAAAAATGTTTCATTATGAAAAATATGTTATTCCATCTCTGGTGGTTAACATTCTGCCCTTTCAGTCACAGATAGAGTGTTTCTCTAGAAATATCTTCTTTTTTAACCAGTTATAAAATAGAGTGTCACAGAAGAATACACAAAAGAATGAGGGTGATCATAATGGGGCTTTTAAAGGAGAGGTAACTCTCTGTTACAAACCTAACATGTGTGCATTAGTTCTGAAAATTTTATCCTTGAAATCACACCAAGTGAGTTTCCTTGGAAATTGGTCCCAGGGATGAGCTAATGTTGCATTATCAGCGAACGTCAATATACGAAGTCTCCTGGCAATATCAGGGCGAAAGGCAAGGGATACACTGCTCTGCTTGTGTTCGCAACAGCTCCCTGATATATTTGTGAGCATAATTTCCAGCTGAACTTTCTATTTGACAAGGACCTGAACAAAAATTTTTGGTTAATTTATTTTACCTCTCAACAACAAAAAATGCATGCATAAGAAATTATGAATGTGGTCTCTAAGGAAACAATATTATATCACAGTTTTCATGTTCATTAAATGGTTTACATATTTTATTTATGAGAAAGGCTTGAGTTTGACAAATTTCCAGATATAATGTTAGAATAGGTTTTTCATCACTTTTGGTTCTTGGTAAGTATTATTCTTAAAGTTAGAACATTTAAAAATTATCATAAAAAATGGGGACATTATTACTAGAATATGCATATATATATATGCTAGGCATTACCTAAGTAACACCAGGATATATAGAAATGGAAATATAGAATTGATGGAATCAGAGCCATAAAACAGTGTATATATTTCTTTCTTTCTTTTTTTAGTACATATATTGAAAAATATTTTTAAGAAATTTGATTTTAATAATGAATTTAAAAATATATCTTCTGAAGATTAATAGTGGTGAGTAGTCTATAATATTAATATATCACAGTTGCCTAAGATTTTAATTCTTGGTATGTCATTTATATTAGTTATTATATTCAAAAGAACTATATGTGATGCATTAAACTCTCTATCATTTTTTATTATATATGTAGCTCTTTTTTCCTGTTTTCCTGAAATTACCTGTAAGTAGGAATATGGTGTTATGAGCATGAGTTCTGGAATTAACTATTTTTGGTAGAATCACAGCACCAACAACAGTTAATAGGTGTGACTTTGTATAAGTTACTTAATACTCATTGCTCTTTTAATCACTAAAAATATGGGTAATAGTAGTATCTATGGTATAATATCTCCATCGAATAAATGTGTTAAAAAAGGGAAATATTCAAGAGTGTCAAATTCATCCTGAGGTTCTCCTTTGAATTGTCAACAGTTCACAACAGTGAATGCTATGGAAAGTAGGAGTAACATAAATGTGCCTGACTTCATCTTTATGGGATTGACAGACTGAAGTGATCCAGCAGTTGCTCTTTATATTATTTCTCCTGATATATCTGATTACTCTGCTGGGGAATGCAGGGATGATACTGATAATTCGCTGGATCTCCAGCTTCACACACCCATGTACTTTTTCCTCAGTCACATGTCATTCTTTGACCTCAGTTACTCAGCAGTCATCACACCTAAAACCTAAGAGAACTTAGTGACTTCCAAAAGATATACTCATTCATGGGCTGCTTCACGCAGATGTCTTTTTTCTTCTTGTTGGGTACCACTGAGTGTTTCCTTCTCTCTTCAATGGCTTATGACCGCTATGTAGCTATCTGCAATCCACTTCATTACCCAGGTTTTATGTCCATGAGATTCTGAATCCATGAGATTCAATAATAAGATTCCCTTATTATTGGGTCTTACATGATTGGTTTTATTGAATCATTAGTTAAACTTCACTGCAGGAACTGTTTGCATTTCTGAAATCCAATGTAATCTATCATTTTTCTGTGACTTAAACCCAATTTTAGGCCTGTCTTGCACTGATACTCATGACACTGAAATCATGATATTCATTCTCATTGGCTCCATCCCAATAGTGTCTCTTCTCACAATCTCTGTATCCTACATTTACATTATCTCTACTATCCTGGAAAGTAATTCCACTTCAGGGAAGCGCAAAGCCTTCTCCGGTTGTGCCTCCCACCTCCTGGGTGTCACTATATTTTATGACACTACCATTTTTGCCTATTGAAAACCAAAGAGTTCTTAGTCCTTTGGAAAGTATCAAGTGGCCTCTGACTTTTATATTATGGTGATCCCATTGTTAAATGCATTTATTTATAGTCTTAGGAACAAAGAAGTGAAAAATGGTCTCATTAGTGTCACACAGAAGAGAGAGGTTTGCTGGAAATTGAAATGACATTGAGGCTGAATTTTCAAGTGCATCCTTTCTTTGGTCCTATTGGGTATTTACTTGGATTCTCTCTAAAATACATCATTCATTTAGGTTGTATTTCTCTTGAGCCATCCTTTACTTGCTGAATCATGATCTTGAATATTTCCAGAAATATGTTTTTAGAAATCTACATAGTATTTAGGATCCATGAAATTTGTGTTAAACCTGCGGTTTGAATATATGTGAATTTTAGGACAACAATTGTGCAAATAACTATGCAGTATTAACTTTCAAATTATGTCATAAAATTCTCCATGCATGTTTCAATTTCAGATAATTTCATTATGAAGATTTCTTTCACTATGAAGAGATTTTTCAGAAGACCTTCCATTTATTTTATAGAGAAGAAATATATCACAGTCATAAATATTATTGCTTTAGATGGGAAAATCTAGAGTTTATTTTCTATATGTGCCAGATTTTAACCTGCATATCCCTTAGTAAGGCACAGAAACTTTCAATCTACTTTCCACAACTGTACAAGAAAAAAAATAATTCAGTCTATAGAGTTATTGTGAAGATGTAATCAGAAGATGAATGGAAATAATTAAATGCAATACTAATAAGTTTTAATGAAGATCATCAAAACAATTTTACCCTTGTAAAATTTTGCATACATAATACCATTTGTTATTAAAATGTGCACTGTTGTTTTTTTAAAAAATACTTTTCTTTAATCTTATTTATAGACAAACAGCTAAAAAGTAATAACAGACTTTAATATTTGGTTCAATAGCAAAATATAACAGTGTGATAGAGTTATCTAATATATAAAAATTACATGTGAACTTTGAACAAAATTTGGAAAATGCTTCCAACTGTTAAAGAAAATAGAAATATCCTAACCATTTTTGATAGCTTTGTCCACAGTATTCTATCTTAACATTAAGTATGTGTAAGTATACATTATATAAAAATATAGAATTTTTCTCATTTTCTATTTCTTTTTGCAGCTTTTGTTTTCCATTCATCACTATAAATTTGTTAATTATTTTGACATTTATACTTGGGAGATGAATATTTTTGGTGCCTGAGTTAAATAAAGAATCCTATCTTGCAATACTTTAAGAACTGAAGTTTTATAAATTAATGAGGTTAAATACCTGCCTGCAATAATATTTCATTTTTGTCTACTTGTCAACCATTTGAAATCTCTACCATTCTGTGATATGTCCACAAGCTTCAATAATTAGTATTTATTTGTATAATTTTAGTAAAATTAAAAAAAATAATTTCCTTTCTTCTGAATTCTATACTTTTTACATGTTCTTTAAAAGGAAATAAATTCTTGAGTAAAGTTCTTAGATAATTTGTTTTAAAATTTTTAATTTACAAAAGTTATAAATCTAAGACTGATTAATGAATCCAAGTTTTGTAACATCCCATAAATTTTATTGAGGTAGGTTGCTATAAATTCCTTTAAAGCATTTCCTTACATAATCTGGTTTTAATTTTCTCTGATGTTTAATGTTTATTTAAGTTATTAAATTTTTTAATTTTCCAAGTGTTTAATTATTTTTCATTTAAACTTAAATGATGGTGATACGTTTTCTGCCTTCAACTGATTGTATTCTTTTTACTGTTTAGTAGAATTTCCTTTGTAAAATTATAACTGCTAATTTTCTGATAAGATTTTTGAAAGATTAAAATGAAGTACACCTCGGTCTTTGAAGCAAAATGTTCATGAATATTCACTCCTTCATCTGTGTTCCAAAATTTATTCAAATATTTAAAATATGTATGTGTTTGATTGTGGTTGTTAAAGTCCTAAAATGTCTGTATTTTGTTTTTATATTTGAAAGGAATTTTCAGTAGGTATTCAATTCTGGAACGTGCTTCTATATTTCAATGCTTTAAATAAATCTATCTATTATCTTCTGTCATAGCATTGTTGATGACAAGTCTCAAATAATATGTTTATTCTTCTGTATGTGATATTTATTTTCCTCTGACTGCCTGTGCAATTGCATGTCTATCTTTGTTTTTCAGCATTGAATGTGGTGAATCTTGGTGTGTTTTATAGTAGGTTTAGTTTTTTTT
>JAQZBX010008366.1:0-48228 GCA_029593785.1 Cabassous unicinctus
GCTGAGAAAGAGGTGGATTTAATCCCATCTGGTCCAGTACAGTCCTAGGAGTCTAACAAGTGCAGAGTCCTTATAATGCCTAACTTTATAAGCAGTTAAATAAATAGAGCCACTGAGACAATAATGTATTTTTTTAAAGTGGTAAATGTGGTTTTCTCTTTTCAGCTTTTGCTGATTTTTCAGTATTTTGATCATAGGGAGATATTTTTTTTATAATACAAAAGTAAATTAACCACCCTGAATTTTAAAAGATAACGTTATATGTGTGCGTATATCTCTATATTTATTTCCTGAAAGAGGAAAAAGTATCTTTTTGTTCAACTTGTATCATCTCCTGTTTTCTAATTGCTATGAAATGGCAACTGTTGATAAATTATTGTGACTGTTTTAAAATGTAACAGGGAGGCTATATTTTAATTTTAACAAATTTTAATCTGTAAAGGATCATTTAAATATAGCTGGTAGCAACACCCAAAATATTACATGGGGATTACTTTTCTATTATCCATAAGCATTTGTGCAATTTTGATCATATTGGGTGCTCCTGAATTCCTGATGATTGGATTTAAACTACTGAAAATCAGAGAACCTAAACTTATTGACTTTATACCATTTTAATGTTATTTTCTACTCTGAAAATTCAGTTCATGCCCATGATTTGTCATCTATTGGTCTTTCTCAACATACGTCCTGTTGAAAATTCCCAAAATTGTTAGTACCATTAGTGATTTACAAACAGTATTTTGATATCGCAGTTGATTTGCTCATTGTATAGTTAGAAAGAAAACAGTTTGTAAATGAGGCTCTCCCTTTTTTTAATAAAATGAAATAAAATTCTAAAAGCACTAGAGAATTTAACTAAAGACGAGTTCCCAGAGGCATAGCTGGTATTTTGATTTATATTCAAATTCTACAAAGAGAACATCTGTGTAAATCATCTAGCTGGGTTTTCCCATTGGTCATTCTCAAACACACTTACATGGTCCTAGAATCCTTTATATAAGAAGCACCCAGTGTGACCTTTTATGAGGTTCATCTTTAAGAGGCCCAGGAGCATCTTTATGATTTGAAAGTTTGCCTTTTCATAAATTAGTGCTATTTACTTTGAAAGGAAGTAGGGCTATTGCTGTTAAATTTTTTCATTCATTTGCCCTATGCAAAATTGATAGATGATGCCAACTAAACCATTGCTCAGCCAACCTTCAGAGGGAAAAAGCAACCCTGTTTCAAATGCACTGCCAATTCAGCTCCAAAGTGGAGCTTACTTTCTGATTTCCTGGAGTAGGAATTTTAGAGATTGACATGGGTGACCAGCTAGTCAGATTTTATTCTATAATTTAAGTTCATACAGCTTTGTGACTTTGTAGTACTATTTATAAAATGCATCCTGATTTCAGAGATACCTTTAAAACACATTACTGGCAAGCCTATGATTTAGACACACTGGTGCTGTCTATGTGATTTTTAGGCAGCTTTCGTGGCTTCTCTCTTGAGAGTCAGGTGTGTGAGCATTTCTAAAGCAGTGTCAAATGTAATTTTGAGAAATGAATTGTGTATTTTGACTTTTTTATAACTACACAGAGAGCTAAATAGTGCCTTTTTTCTTCACAGTCTGTGTTGGAAGATGCTCATTCCTTTCTCTGTCTCTGGTTTCTCTCTTCTTTCCTCTCTCGCCCCAGTTGATTCATTTATGCAATACTGTTTCCAACTTGAAACCATTTTGTCACATCTGTTGGAGAGATAATCATTCCTTTTCCTTAACATTCTGCCAGCTTTCTGTTGAAGTGTTGCAGTTGATTACCTGACGCAAAAGCTATAAAATAAACACCCAGTGGGAAGGGGAAAAATGGTTTGGTGTCCTTTTTAATATTTTCATCTGTAGCGTTCACACTGACTGACATTTTCCAAGCAGACTCAGTGTTCAGTGTCAACATCTTAACTCAGATATTGTTGCCACCAGAATGGTTTGTGTTACCACTGGCCTGTGATGATTTTCAGCTTCGTTGTGAAGGTACTTTATCCTTACTGACATGCCTCTACTGCTTTTTGCTTTGTGTTTCATCGTTGGTATGGAAATTTCAGATAGAAAATTTACAAGGTATACCCATGACATACATTAATTAGGAAAAGAAAAATAAAGAAAAGGCTATCTATCTACTTAGAATAAAAAGGAAGTAGGGAAATGGATGTAGCTCAAGGAGTTGAGGGCCTGCTTCCCATGTCCGAGGACCTGGGTTCAATCCCCAGTACCTCCTAAAAACAAACAAAAAAAAGGAAGTATGTAAGAAAAAAAATCTGATTGGCATTTTTGCACAGTTTGGACATGTCCATATGTTTCTTTGAGAAAACACATATTTAGTAATGATGTCTTTAAGAACCATTAAAGAAGAAAATCTCAGTTATATAGATTTCAGTTCCCAGCCACTGGCTCATTGTTTTAGCAATGCTTGATTGTTTCTTTTGATGTTATATGATTCTGGGTTGGATAAAATACCAGTTCAGTGAGGAATTTCCTAAACAGGGATTTGGGTCTAAGCGCACTGGGTCAGAATTTGAGAATCAGATGGACCTGCATTTGAATTTGAGCAGTGTGGCTTTAGGAAAATGGAGTTAATAGGATTGTTGTAAAGAAAGTATTTTGGACTCTAAGAATGTTGAGAAATTATTCTCCCTGAGCAGTTCACTAGACAAGGCCATCCTCCAAGGAGCTGGAAGTCACAGATCCAAGAGTCACTATCCTGGGATCCTAGAAACAATTTCCTTCTTTCTTTCATTCTCTCTCTCCTCAGCTTTTCCCTCTCCATTCTCTCCCTCCTTCCAACGTAAATCACTCAATCTCTTAGTAGAAACTTGATGTCAAAGAAACTCTGATATTTAAACTCTACTAATTTGTTATTTTTAAAAAATTGCACCTTCTAAAGTACCAAATTAAAGCTTTAACCTGCATTTAATTGAGTGGGGGAAAATCTGGCAAAGGATAGACCTACAGTTCCCCAAGTGAGATGGCTTCTGAACTTTCGTTTTCTTTCACAATGTGAACCAATTTGGTCTAAGTCAAGGTATTGCATGCAGCATCTCTAGAGATTTATTTAAAGCATTTTATGGCAACATTTCATTTGCATGTGCTTTACTGATTCTAGGTGCCCCCTTGACACTGCAGTCAGGTTGGGACATAAAAACAAAGCAGAAAGTTTTCAAAGTCTAAAGTATTAGAAGCTGTTGTATGTCTTTAAGCATCTCTGAAAACTGACCTGCTGAAATATACCTTCTCTAGGTAACTGAGCTCACCAGTAATTCCTTTTGAAGTGGGCAGAACCTTTCTGAAAATGGCTGACCGGGCATCCGTGATGTTTTATTCAACCAAGAGTAACCAGAGACTCATTTTTTCCCTTTAAAAGTAATTTAAAACTCTGCAGAGGATTAGTAATTAGGGCTTTTGGCATAGTATGGTTATCTGATCAGACTGTTGTGCCATAAACAGGGAAAATGCAAGATGTTGGTTCATTCATATGTGTTAAAAAAAAAAAATGTGGACTTTGAACCCACTTGTCTCTCACTTTTGTTCCGTTTTTTTCCTGTCGTCATCTCATTTGGGGACTCTTCAAATAAAACTTTAGACAAGAACAATCTTTTAAAAGTGGACCAGTTATATTTTGCTTCTCTATTTCTACTATGCGAACAGCTCCCTACTTGATCATTTAAACACTGATCCAAATCCAGATGGAATTAGATGTCCCTTCCTGCTGTGCTTATGCAGTCAGACAGTCTGTAATGTTTGATACGTATCTTCTGAGTGGACAAGATGAGATTAGATTGGTCTCTCTGGGAGCCAACACTATTCATTTTGTAAGAAAGTTATACTGGAGGCCTGAGGATTGCCAAGAGCAAAGTGGAAACAGAGCCCAGCCTTTTCCTCTTATCAAGATCCACAGTTGGTTCCACATTAAGCAGCAGAGCACTCTAATGTAAAAGGATTTCAATAATGAATTGGATCAGAAGCCAAGAAGGAGGTCCCTACCACCCACGATTGGAATATGAATTTCATGTATTGTAACTTTATTACCATTTTTGTTTTAATGTATGATGGAGACTGAAATCTCTGCCATGGAATCAGTGGTTATCATTTGGGGGGGGGGGTTTCTATTTAATGTTTAGTGAGCCCCTACTATGTGCCAATCCCTGTGCTATAGACCTTTGAATGTATTATCAGCATTAACCCTTACAAAAATCCTCATACTTAATCCTTTACAAATGTATAGAACTTTATGCTTTATAGGGCATTTTGATATTTACCCTCTCATTTGATTCTCACCCTGGAAGGTGTATATCATTATCCTCATTTTACAATTGAGGAAAGTGACAAAACTAGTAAGCAGAAGATGGACTAATGCAGGCTTGTGATGCTTAGTCACCAAAACTGATGCCTGTTTAGTCACATGCCTGTGTGTCAAAGTAAGCAAGGGCTCTAATAGACATTAAATAGGACAGTGGTTCTTCAAGTGTCATCCAGTCCTGGACCAACAGCATCAGCACCACCTGAGAACTCCTTGAAAGGCAAGTTAACAGGCCCTAGACCTTCTCACTCAAACTCTGGTTTTGGGACCCAGCAACCTGGATGTAACAAGCCTCCAGGTGATTCTGATGCAGGCTAAAGTTTAAAAACCACTGGATTAGAGCACCATTCTCCAGAAGAGATGCCTGGAAGCTCCCCTTGGTTAAGTAACCCATGCAAGGCCTCTCAGAACAAATGTTATGAGCTAGGCATAAAATCCTGGTCTCTCAGGCTCCAACACGATCTGATCTACATTGGGCTGACTTATAAACTAGATTTTCCATTCTCGGTAAACTTTCTGAAACATCCTTTAGGGGAGAAGAGAGCAAACCAATAAGAAAAAAGTCCCTAGATGCATTCTTCTGGGGTAAGGCGTGGATTCTGCCCCATCTGATGCATTTCTGCTTTCTGGTTGAGATGAGCAGGGGAGGGAGAACCCAAAAATGGCTACCAGAATGCCCCTGGTCAGGAAATCCAGGAACATAGCCAAGGGACCAAAATAGATATTCAGAGTCATCACAGTCCTCCCTGACCTTTCCTTTGGTGGGTGTGAGCCCAATATTCTTTGGTCACTCCTAATGTTTTACCATGATGGATTTAATGGCAAGAAGGCTCCTTGTCCTGCCCTGGCAAAATCTGTAGACACATGGGTTGAGGCAATGTGAGAATACCTCCAACTACTTGGAAATCCCTGATACTATCCTTGGTGGTGGTATGTCCCAGCTGAGATTAATAGCCTGCAGTTACATGTGGACTCTTTGCAGCTGTCATTTAAATAGAAGTGCCCACTGTTTCTCATGAATTCCATCTGCATTTTTTTTTTTTTTTCTTGAAGCAAGAGCCCAAACCAAGGCTTAGTCCGTAGTTCAAGGGGCTTCCAAGGAAATCAGAACTGATCATCTTCCTGCCTGGCAATGACAGGCTTCCTTCCACAGGCTCTAGGAATGGAGCAGCAAAGAAGCAACCTGAACCTGCAGGTGCAATGCATTCTTCTCAACACGTTCTTTTTAAAAGAGGAAAACTGTTGGCATTTATAGAGCACTTCCTATGTGCTGCACTATACCAAGTGTTTTGCATTTGTTATCCTGTTTCATCCTCAACCTTCTGAGGAAGGTGCTACCATTAACCCCATTTTATAGATAAGGAAACAGGCTCATAAAGGTCCAGAAATTTTCCAAGATCCCACAGCTAGCAAGTGGGAGGGGCAGGATTCAAATCCAAGTCTGACTACAATTTTTCCAGCTCTTAACCACAGTGAGATGTAGGCTGTGACAACTGTGGCAGGCAGGGGAGAGGGCTTGTTTTGAAAGCCTTGCCACATGTCTCCTTCAGCCTCTTTCACACAGCCCCCACAGTGCTTGGCAACAGAAGTGGGACCCTGGAGCTATGATACCCATGCAGGCTACAGCTGTGGCTGCAATTCCTTTGGGGTCTCCAAGGGAAAGATTACAACTGGAAATTGGGAGAAGCAAGAAATGATGGAGAATAGACAGCCCCTCTCCCTCTAGGCATATATAGGCAGCTTTGGTTTATTGAAATGCTTCCTCCTAGTCTTTACTATTCACATGTCATCCCCAGGTCAATAAATGGCGGTTATTGTTGTTGTCTAAAAAGTAAACAGATTCAGCGTTTGGGAAATCACTGGAGGTGCCTTGGGTCCACTTTTCCATCTGCCTGGGAGTGAGTGCAAGTCCAAGTCCTTGGTGCCTGGGGGTGAGCCAGGGCATCTTAAGAAGTCTTCCAGGGGAGTGGATGTAGCTCAAGTGGTTGAGCACTTGCTTCCCACGTACAAGGTCTCGGGTTCAATCCCCAGTACCTCCTAAATAAAGAAGTCTTCCAGGGTTCTCTGGTCCTAGCTGGATCTGCATGTGCAAACCTTGTCTTTGCACAACAGCCACTGCGGCAGGAGGTCATCCAGGCTGTTCCAGGAAGGTGGAAGGTACTGAGCAGCTGATGCCTCCTTCCAGACACTGCACAGAGCAGACTTGGCACCTTGACAAAACATGGGGACCCAGCAAACCTGGTTCTCTTCCAGTGTCCCTGTGCCCCTTCCTGCCATCCCCTCGCTTCATTCTGTGGTCCTGTGTCCAGGGGTCCTTCCACCAAGCTGGGGTTCAGAAAGATCTTGACTAGCAAATCTAACTCACCCCATGTGGGAAGGCGGAGCTGATTTCTGCAGTGCACCCAAGACCTGAAGCCAAAGGTGTAAAACCTCTGCCTTGTGAGAATTCAGTCATCCTCAAGTGGGGGATGGAAGGGAGGGGGGCGGGGAAAGCAGATAGCAGCATGGTGGCAAGTGTGTAGAAGAACCTCCTGCACCCAAAAATCTTGATTCATAGGTGGCACCAAAATCAGGTTACACCTGCTGCTGCTGCCTCTCTCCTATCCACCTCTCCCAGACATTCCCTTTGTGTTCAAGGGAGGTTTTCCCAGCACCGCCCTGGCTGACAGATCAGACCCATCTGAATCAGACAGCCTCCCATTCAGTCACTTAGGCCTCTGGAGTCTGGGTGGCCCAGGCCTCATGCCAAATCCCGCTACTGCTAATGGCAATACTATTATAATGGTTTTATGCTTAAATTTCCTTTCCTTCAGGAACCTCAAGATCTTTAACAAAGTAAGAATTATGTTGCAGGCAGAGAGAGAAATAGAGAGAGAGAGAAGAAAGAGAAAGAAAAAAAGAAAGAAAGGAAAGAAGGAAAGAAAGGAAGAAAGGAAAGTGTACACCTTATTCCAAATTCTCCTTCATGGCCTTGTACAATTGCTTTGGAGGATGGATCTTTAAAGATTTATAAACGTTGGTGGGGAAGGGGCTGGGGGCTGGAGATAAAGGAGACCTGGGGCTTGCTTATTGCCTCAGACCACACCAGTTCCCACCATCTTCTCTATCTCTGGTTTTTTGCAGCTCAAAGACCTGTTAGACTCCATCTGGATGGTCAAACAAACTTGTGGCTTGAGAAAAGAGATAAAATTCAGTATCATTATTTTTGCCTCTTCATGCCTGAGGTTGTGGGTCTAACAGGTACTCGCTGAGTCCAGCTTATTGTTATATGGCTTGGGAAAGACAGGATAACCTACATGAGATGCCTTGAAAGATAGATTCAACTTAAAAGGCAAGAGCTGGGCTTGGCCATACACCCCCATCCTTAACACCGTTCCAGATCGTCAGAGGGCAAAGAGAAATACAGACCAGAAGCCACTCCTGTGTGTGCCACTGCTGGGCACAGAGAGAGGGGAGATGTGCCAGTGGTGACCGTGGGGGGAACTGCCCTCCTTTCTTTCATTCAAGGGTCCAAGGCTCCTAGTTTAATGGAAGGGAAAGAGAATTAGAGTCAGGCAAATAGCTTCCAGTTCTTACTCTGCCCCTTTCTCACCAGGGGTCCTGATCATGTCCATAAGGTTCTGTTTTCTCTGTAGAAAGAGGGAATACTATCTAACTTGATCTCCAGGCTCAAACTCATTCTTCACACTGCTGGCAAAATTGTCTTTTAGAGAAAAAATTCATGTTTCTCCATCCCTCACAAAGTATCAGTGGCATCCCATCTGCAGGAAGGCATTTCAGCTCCTTAATGAAACATTTGAGACCTACAATATGTCCCAAATGTCCCTTTCAGCCTTGTCTCCCACTACAACTCTCTTGTAATCTGGGCACACCAGCCCACTTATACATATTTTTGTGTCCTTGCTGGTATTCTTTTCCCAATTCTCTATGGAAATCCTTCTCACCATTTAAGGCCTAGCTCAAATGGCACCTCTCTGGTATAGTTTCTTTGATAGGTCTTTGGGAGTCAGAATCTCTCTCCTGTCACTACACCCACAAAACCCACTGCATAGTACCTATGTTCAAAAATACATGTGAAGCCCATGTTCTTGGAATGACTTAGGTTTAAGTTCTGGCTCTGTCCTTTTCCTGTCATATGACATTTGGAAAATCACTGATCTCTAAATTTCCTTGTGCTGCAAAAAATAGAAAGCCAAGCCCACCTTACCTTGCAGTGTTGTGATGATTGGATGAGGTGATATTATAAAATCCTTGGGACAGGAAAGCTGTGGGCGAGAGGAAGGTGTCAGTGTTATCCAGTTAGGCATTGTTACCAGCAATACCTAATATTGCATTCTAGGTATTGTCAACCTACCTGTCTCTTCCACTAGGCTGCAAGCTCCAGATCAGGGACTGTGCCAGTCATCTTACTATTTATCCCACCCAACACCTAGGCATAGTGAGCATCCTGTAAACATTCAAAACATTACAAGCACTTAAATTTTCTGTTCTTCAGTTTCTCCATCTGGACAGTAGTGGCAAAAAGCAAAAATGAACATTCTATGCCCTAAAGAAAAACTCCCAAAGCACCCCTCCAGGACAGAGCCTAATTTTAATTGGAAAAATAAATAGCTCTCCAGGTGAGCAGCACCTTCTCCTTTCATGAGGCCCCCTGCAACTTAGTGGCTGTTTGGGAGACAGTTATACCCCCTTTGCGGGTAATAATGACTGCCCCCAAACTTCTTTGGAAGAATGTGGGAAAGAGAAATGAGATAATCCACCTGACAGCTCTTTGAGCTCTTATGAAAAAGATACCCTTGAAATATAGGATACAGGTGTGCCTTGCTTTGGTTTGTGAATTTGAGGGGTTTTATGAAAATCTAAACCTACAAAACAGACAAATTAAGGGCGAAAATTAGCATCACAAACAGGCTCTTGGCTTGACAGAGAGATTCACAGCAGGATCCCTTTAAATAGCCAGCTCCCCTAGTGCATTGAAAATATGACTCAATTTATAAAGAATTTGATTTACATATACCCAGTCAGGAACACATCTACTACAGAAGGGGAGGCACATATGTTTTTTATAAAAAAGATTGATAACTGTGGGGTTTTAAATATATAAAATATTTTTTTCTTCTTATCATCTTTAATCCTGCAGTCAACACTTCCACTTCTAGGCAGCAGCTCGGAAAAACGTGCAGGCGTTGCCGTGGTGGCTAGGCCAGACCATGCGAGCAGATCTCCAGAAGTGTGGACTCCGCTCAGCTGATGCCCCAGTCTAGATAATTAAATAACTGTCTTGAGATCACATCTGTATGCAGCATGCTGTTCATAATTGGGTTAAAGCATTTCCAATTTAATATAAGATTAAAAATCAGAATGTAGTGAATCACTGACATCTGAAAAAGTAAAAGCCTTATTTTAGAAGAGGGGCCATATATAACAGATGCCAAAGTCACTAGAAATGAGCGAGCTCATTGTTCAAATTTCCTCTTTGGGAGTATGTATGTATGTCAATTGTGAGTGTGTGTGAGTATGCACGTGTGAGTAAGTACTAGCCAATGCTCAGCAGGGTTGAGGCAGGTGTAGTAATCAGAATAATGGCCTCCCCAAGATGGCCATGTCCTAATTCCCAGAAACTGTGACTATGTTATGTTACATGGCAAAGAGTAATTAAGGTAGCAGATGGAATTAAGGTCACTAATCTGCTGACCTTAAAATAGGGAGAGTATCTTGGGTTATCCAGTTGGGCCCAAAGGAAACACAAGGGCCCCTAAAATGTAGAAGAGAGAGGCAGAAGAATTAGTGTCAGCATGATGTCATGTGACAAAGACTCAACCATTGTGGGCTTTGAAGCTGGAAGAAGGGACCCTGAGCCAAGGAATGTGGGCAGCTTCTACAAGCTGGAAAAGACAGGGAAACAGGTTCTCCCCTAGAGCTTCCAGAAAGGAACACAACCCTGCCAGGTACCTTGGTTTTAGCCCAGTGAGACCCATTTTGGACTTCTGACCTCCAGAACCATAAGATAATAAATTTGCGTTGTTTTAAGCCACTAAGTTTGCTTAATTTGTTACAGCAGTCAGAGGAAATTAATAAGGGGAGATGGTTATTGTAGCTTCACTGCACACTTTATGCTGATGAGGCCTGTGTAAAATCCCTGAGTGTTTTCATGAACATAGATGCAGCCTCACATTCAACTTCCACAGAATCCACTTGGCCAAGTACCACATTCTAACTAAGAGGCAGGATGCTGGGGGAAATAGGAACATTGTGGGGTGGCCCTTGAACCCATCCTGTGTGCCACATAAGCATGGAAAAGGCTCCTAGCAGACCAACTGTGATGGTTAATTTTATGTGCCAACTTGGCTAGGCTATAGTACCCAGTTATTCAGCCAAATACTAATCTAAGTGTTGTGTGGAGGTCTTTTGTAGATGTGGTTAACATCTACAATTATAATAGTTAACTTTAAGTAAAGATTATCCTCAATTGTGGGTGGGCCTTAAGAGCAAAAACTGAGGTTTCCTGGAGAAGGAATTCTGCCTCAAGACTGCAGAATCAACCCACAACTCTAGCCCAAGAGCTTCCAGCCTGCTGGTCTGTTCTATGGATTTCAGAATCAGCAGCCACCATAATCACCTAAGCAATTCCTTGAAATAAATCTCTATCTCTTTCTCCCTCCTTCTTCCTCCCTCTCTTTCTTTCTTTCTTTCTCTCTTTCCTTCTGTCTCTCTCTCTCTCTCTCTCTAAAATCCATCCTATGGGTTCTTTTTCCTTGGAGTACCCTGAATGACATACCAACCATCTCAGAACACCCCAAACCTCTTAGCCCCTCCCTTCATCCTCCCAAAGCAGATGGATGCAGTTGGCTTGCTAGCCTGACAGCCCATAACTGGAACATGATTTCTGCTAAAGAAACAATGGAACACCATGCTCTCTTTAAGATCTGTCTGACCCTGAAGGGTATTGCACTCTTTTCTCCCCCTGTGCATGCCTTCTCCCTGTAGCAAGTGCACTTGGGCAGGCTCAACTCCTTTAGGTGGGCCTCTGTCTGGTGGGTGTGGAGGGGATTAGACCAACTCAGAATAGAAAGAGCAGGAAGCCTCACTTTGTTATAAGTCTAGCTGCATTCTCCAACCCATCTTTTTTAGCAATAGAGCTGATATTTTAAACCTTCAGTGGGTTCCAACTTACAATGTACAGGGAGGCAATTAATTGGCCCCAACAGTTATCATGAGTAGAGTCTCCTGCTAGTGTCAAATAAGAGTTCAGAATTCCAAAATTCTCCAAGGTTAGAGAAATATGAGTTTGAATCTCTGTTCTTTACCAACTGTATGATTTGCAGCAAATTAACTCACCTCTCCAAACTGCAATGTCTTCATCTGCAAAATATGGATAATAATAGGACCTGCCTCACATACGTGGTTGTTATAAGGATTAACTGAGATGGTGCTGAAAGTCCGTAGCATAGTTACTGTTAAATAGTAGCAGGAAGGGGGAGCAACTACTGTTATCATTATTGTTGGTGGTGGTATAAAAGGATGGTAAAATGGACTTTTTCTGCCATATTTTCAGCTGAAGTCTTTAGGACTGTGAGCACCAATCTCTTTGTTTTCCAAAATGAGATGTTAATCACCTAAGCAGGATGTGCAAAAGAGGTGGCCTAGAGTTGCTTTTCCAGTGATTAGCTGACCATCAGAAAAGGCAGAGGCCAGAAGAGTGGCAGAAATTGGAGAGAAAACTTCTTTTAAAAATCGCCTGTGTTCTGGGCACTACCAGGACCTTCCCAGCAGGGGAGTAAAAGTGTTTCTCATGGGGCCACATGGGAAAGTAGCCTGGAGCTGTCCTCTAGGTCTCAGAGGACCTTCTGGAGGGGCAGTGGGACCTCCAAAGAGAACCTAGAGGGGTGATCTGAAGAACTTCAGGATCTGGTGGGGATGAAAGCAATTGGCTCAGGAAGGAGGCACTGTCTGGGTTAGCAACGGCAGATGAGAGAACCCTGGCTTGAAGATCTGCCAGAGCCAGAGGAAGTTAGCTTTAGATAGGGTGATGACATGTCCCGTTTGTTCAGGACAGTCTGGGTTTATATCTATTGTTCTGGTGTAATTATAAAGAGCATCCTCTTTCACCCTCAAAAATCTCCCAGCTTAGACAAAAATTATATAGTCTCCTAAGACTATGGCCAGGGTCAACCTCACTGGCTACAAAGGCCCAGCCCAATGAGAGGCAGCCTGGCCCATTTTCCTCCCTCCTGCCCCCTTTCACTCTCAAGGAACCAATGCAGCTTTGGTGAGGGGACGGAGGGGCAAAACTGTGAGTCTTAGACCAGGAAATAGAAAAGCTAAGCATGCCTCCCATCCTGGTCCCATCCCCTACATTTTACCACCAAAGCCTTCCAGCTTGAAGCAGGTCCAAGCTGGAGGATGGGAATAAGTTTGGCATTTTTTATTATGACACAGAACTGGACATAGTTCTGTGTCATAGTTAGTTCCTGAACTGTGTTTGCAGTGGGGGAGGAAAAAATAAAAATATTTTCTGATTGCACCCTATATTTCTTACTTGTTAAAAATACCGGTATAGTGGGCTGAATGGTAGCCCCCCAAAAGAGACATTCACATCCTAATTTCAGGAATCTGTGAATGTGATCTTATATGGAAAAAGGGTGTTTTCAGATGTAATTAAGTTAAGGATTTTGTGATGAGATCATCCAGGATTATTGGGGTGGGCCCTAAGTCCAATGACAAATGTCCTTTTAAGAGACACACAGGTGAAAAAAAAAAAAAGAAAAGAAAAGAAAAAAAGAGACACACAGGTGAGATTTGACAGGCTGGAGAAGAAAAAGTCATGTGAAGATGGAGGCAGAGATTGAGGTGATGCAGTCTCGAGCTCAGGTAGGCCAGCAGCCAACAGAAGCTGGAAGAAGTAAGGGACAGATTCCCCCATAGAGCCTTCAGAGGGAGCATGGCCCTGCTGATACGTTGATTTCAGATTTCTGGCCTCTGAAACTGCGAGAGAATACATTTCTATTGTTTTAAGTCACCAAATTTGTGGTAATTTGTTATAACAGCCCTAGGAAATTAATACCACTGATTATGCTTATTATCATTATCATCATCACTGTTACTATTTCTAGCTCCATGGATACCCAGGCAAATGAACGCTATTTTTAACGAGAACTCTGGCCTCAAATCAAATTCAACTTCCTACACTTGTGGTCTACCCTGGACCTCATGAAAGCCTCTGGGAATTATTTTGAACTGCAAATTTAGGCCTAAACTAGAGGCTAAAGTTACTGGATGTCCCACTCAAAAATGCCAGACAAAATGAGGGAAAGAGAGAGAAAAAGATATATGTGGCGGAGGGAAGACAGGCTTTCTTGTAGAAAGCTTGTCTCCCTCTATTTTAATAAGCAGAATTATAGAGGTTATTCAAATATTCATTATCAAAGTCCCTGTAGGAAAACAAAAGATGTAATAACACAAAAATATTTGCTAATGAACATTCACCATCACTACTCCCCCTACCCATCTCATGAGCCCCTTTTTGGATCAGTCTGCTGGTGATTGTGGGATATTATAATTATCTGACCATACAAACTATGTAAATCTGTTGCAAAGTCAAATTTCAAATCTTGCAAAAGATGAAGGATTCAGGGGGAGCATAGAGAAATTGAGAGGTGATGAGTTTTTTGTTGTTGTTGTTTGGTTTTTGTTTATTATTATTGGAATAATGAAAATGCCCTAAAAATGATTGAAGTGATGAATGAACAACTATGTGATTATACTGAATACCATTGATTGTGCACTTTGGATGGATTTATGCTATATTATTATGTATCAATAAAATTGATTTGTTAAGAAAACAAATGGAGTTCAGTGAAAGGTGCAAGGAGATTCATTTTGCCTATGTTTGTCATTTTCCATAATAAAACTTTTTTTGTTGTTGTTATTCAATTGGGGGGAAAAGATGTAGGATTTTCTGACATTGAGGAGAATCATAGCAAGCTGTTAACAAATAAGGTCATGGTGGAGCTGTGCCAGTTAATAATAGGAAAAACAAAGAATAGGCAGAAAGAGTGACCCTGGAGGCACTACAAAGAGAAAAGTGGATGTATCAAATGATTATGATAAAGACTAGTTAACTAAGATGGTGGCATAAGATGATCCAGGGTGCCATTGTCACATAGAATCTTCCCAAATTTAACAAAAGACATGGATATGCACATTAAAGAAGCCCAATGAATGCCAAACAGGATAACTCAAAGAGAACCACACCCAGACACAGAGTAATTAAACTGTTGAATGCCAAGGTCATGGGGAGTTCTGAAAGCTGCAAGAGAAATGCAACATGCTATGTATAACCCCAATAAGATAACTGCTGATTTCTCATCAGAAACCATGTAAGAAGGCAGTGTAATGAAATAGTTAAAGTGCTGGAAGGAAACAATTGCCTACCAAGAATTTTGTATCTGGTGAGACTCTTTCAAAATTGAGGGAGAAAATAAGACATACCAAGATAAATAATAGTTGAAGGAGTTTGTCACACTAGACATGCCCTACAAACAATGGTAAAGGGAGTTTTTAGATTGAAAGTAAAGGACACCAGCTGGTATATCGAAGTGGCATAAAGAAATACAGACCTACAGTAAAAGTAACCATAAATGTAATTTTAAATGCCAGTACTTGAGAATATTCTCGCTGTCCTGATTTTGTGATAATCAGGATAAGCTAAACATTTGCTATATTAGAAACCATTCATGTGTACCCAGATCTAGTTTTTCTCCCTAGGTCTGGTTTTTAGAATACTGGTGAAAAACCAAGGCTGACTTATTATATGACCATCCTGTATGGGAAATGACTATAACTCTAGGTATCTTCGGTCAACCTTAAGAGCTATAGCAGGGGGGATGGATGTGGCTCAAATGGTTGGGTGCCCGTCTCCGATATGGTGGGATCTGGGTTTGATCCCCAGGACCTCCCAATAAAAATTAAAAAAAGAAAAATATAGAAGGTGCATGGGCCACCAGGCCCTGTGCGTGGGAGTGCCATCAGGCCCCGCAAGCGGGTGAGCCCCCAGGCCCCACAAGTGGGTGCTCTGCCAGAACCCCATGCATGGCTGCGCCATCAGGCCCCACAAGCGGATACGCTGCCAGGCCCTGTGAGCGGGTGCGCTGCCAGGCCCCACGTGTGGGTGTGCCGGCCCCACCAAGCAATGCAGCAAGATGATGACATAACAGGAGAGTGACACAAGAGAGAGCCAAGATGAGACACACCAAAAAACCAGGAACTAAGGTGGCACAGGGAGTAGGACACCTCTCTCCCACATCGGAGATTCCGAGAATTGAATCCCGGTGAAGACAGGAGGAGAAGGTTGAGAGGAGAGCCAGGAAATGGACACAGAGAGTTGCCCAGCGAATGGACACAAAAACAGCAAAAATGGTGTGTGATGGGGTAAAAATGGATATAAAATAAATAAATCTTAAAAAAAAAAAGTATAGGTGAGTAAGATACGGACTATAGTTAGTAGTAATACTTTTTGTTTATTTATTTTTTTATATTTTAAAAGATGCTTAGACTACATAAATGTTACACAAAAATTATAGGGATTCCCATGTTCCTCACCTCCCAAACCTCCCATAACCTCCCACATAAACATCTTTCATTAGTGTGGCACATCACCTGCAATGGATATACACATCCTGGGGCTTTGCCACTAAGCATGGACCATAGTTCACAGCAGTAATACTTTGATGATGCTCTTTCAAAATTTGTTAACAAATGTGTTACAACAATGCAAAGTATTTATGGTGGGGTGATGTATGGGAGCCCTGTATGATGCTATGCATGTTTGTTTTGTAAGTTCACAATGTTTCCTAAGTACTTATTGTTTATGTATGTTCATGTATGAATGATATACTCCAATAAATTGTTTTTAAAATGAAAAAAAAATGCCAGTACTATTGTATTTTTATTTTTATTTTTTATTTTTTATGTAACACCACTCTCTTATTTCTTACAGGTTAAAATACTTATAAAAAGTAATAAATCTATGGTTTTGGACATAAAATGTATAAAGATAAAATTTGTAACAAATACAACAAAAAGATGTGGGGACAGGAGGTATAAGAACATTGTATGTACATACTATTGAAATTAAGTTGGTATCAAATCTAATGTGATTATTTTAGATTTAAGATGTGAAATTTAAGCTCCAAGGTAACCACAAAAGAAAATATATGAAAAATATATACAGAAAGAAATGAGAAGGGACTCAAAATGGTACAATACAAAAATTCAATGGATATGAAAGTGGCATTAATGGAAGAATTCAGGGACAAAAAAGGTATAACCCTTACAAAGACTGAATAACAAAATGACAGAAGAAAGTCTTGCATTATCAGTAGTTACTTAAATGTAAATGGCTTAAACTATGCAGTCAAAAGGCAGAGATTGGCAGAATGAATTAAAAAGTATGACCCAATTATATACTATATTCAAGAGATTTTCACCTGAAATTCAAATACACAGTAGGTTGAACGTGAAAAAATGGAAAAAATATACCATGCAAATAGTAACCAGAAGAGTGCTGAGGTTGCTATTCTAATACCAAAACAAAACAAAATAAAATTTTGTCAAAAACTCTTACAAGGGACAAAGAAAGTCACTATATACTAAGGAGGGATCTTATCTGGATGATGGAAATGTTGTAAAACTGTATTGTGGTGCTGGTTCCAGAGCTCAGTAAAACTACTAAACATCATGAATTGTATACTTAGTGTGAATTCAATTAAGTTTTTTTAAAAAGATAAATTCGTGTGGTTCACAGACTTTTAAAAATCATTTATTAGGTGTGTGTGGTAGTTTGGAATTGTATGTACCCCAGAAAATCATTTTCTTAGAGCTAATCCATTCCTGTAGGGTAAACCTCTTGTAAGTAAGGCCTTCTGATTAGGTTACTTCAGTTAAGGCATGACCCAGGGTGGGTCCTAATCCTCTTACTGAAGTCCTTTATAAATGGAATGATATGGAGAGAAAGAGAGAGAAAGCCAATGAAGCAAGAGGCTGAAAGCAACAAAACACAGAAGAGAAGAGAGGCCAGCAAGCGCCACACCGCCACGTACCTTGTCACATGACAGAGAAATCCAGGATGGCTGGCAGCTGGTCTTTGGGAAGAAAGCAATGCCTTGATTTGGACATTTTTCCAGCCTCAAAGCTATAAGCTTGTAAACTAATAAATTCACAGTGTTAAAAGTTAACCCATTCTATGGTTTCTGCTTGAGCAGCTTTAGCAAACTAAAATAATATCTTTTATGGAACGTCACTTTTGAATCTCAAAACCCAGACGTTTGAATTTTGGGTGCTCTGCTTAACTTAAATGACCTTTCTTTGAGACAAAAATGCCTCATGGCCAACTCCCACATGTGGGAGAGTCACGAAGTAACAGAGACACTAGTGAAGATATCAACATACTGTCCCTATGTACAACAAATAGACGCAAGATGCTGTCATGAAAAGATAGACCAAGCCAGGGGAAAGCAACAGGTCTTGTGCTCCATTAATATGCAATTATAGCTTATTGATAGCTTATTGCCCTTGAGGCTTTTAAACTTGGAATATTCCACTTTGTCGTGAGTTTAAATATCTAAGTAGTTTCCTTAGCCCATCTCAAAAGGTAGATATTTTCTACTTTTTGTGTGTGTGGTCATTTGGCAGTTTCAGCTTTCTACGAACATTCCACTGGAAAAGAATCTCAGCTTGTTGTGAGTAGTTAAGTTTATTCAATGCATAAAACTCTTAAAACCTACACACTTAAAGGCTTGTGGTCATGTGGGATATTATCAGTGTCAGGGATGGGCAAAGTTGGAGGCATTTTGGGTCAGTCTATTTTCTTTAAATCTTCTCCAAACATTTTAGGTTTGGCAAAACATGAATTGTATTTTGCCAACCCTCTGTGCCTGTAATTTGTAAACCCCTGTGTATTTTCAGGGAAATGTGGTCCATATGTTTCTGACTGATTTACACTTAACTCATCTAAAGGTTGTTTTGCTAGTGTTATTTTATGTCCAAGGGGCCTCAGAGCCTGTTTACTTCTGTCTAAGCTGGTTTCTTCCCACCCCTGCCCCCCTCCCTGACACTCAGGAAGATCTGTTTTGCCAAGAGGAAACTAGGATGAACGCAGCTCACTCCTCCACCCCCACCACCCCCCCACTGCAAGTTTGGATCAGACTTGGGTTGAATCTGAAATAAAGATCTGAGGAAGTTGCGTTGGTCTTTGAAGTTGACCAAACATTCTACTCCACACATCACTGAGAGGAGTCAGAGTCCAAAGCCTCCCTGTTGGGGATTGTGACAATCACAGCACTACAGAAACCAACCCCCATTGCCAGGTTGGCTTTCCAGCCTGGTCTTTTCCCTAATGGTGCTGGCACTCAGCCGCATGTAGCCAAACCACCCTACCTGAACAGTCACTTCAATTACGGACCTCATTCTAGATCTATGATAACAATCTTGTAGAGCAAGATTGTGGTTTCAAAACAAAACAAACAAAAGAAAGCCTCAGCTAGTGCCCCGCATGACTGAACCTTAATTTTAGATGGTTGCATTTCCTTGCAAATGAGTCCAAAAATGACGAACCACAAACATTTAAAGCAACCCTGCCACTGCCAGGAGTACGACTGGCAGCATGAATGAGGCTGGCCCCTTCTGCTTTGTCACATTGGAAGTGAGTGCTCCTTGAACTCAGATGGCACTTCACAATTTTTGAAACATGATAACTAGAGATGGGGACAAATTTATTGCAACTTTAAGGTTCATCTTTGAGGGAAATGGCGCTTTATTGTGGAGCAAGCGCGTTAATGGGCATTTTGGTCATGTTCAAGCAAATCCTGTTTGGAATGCAGATATTTGAGCCAAAGAGGAACTAAATGGCTCTGTAAAATGATGTGATGCATTGCCTTCTTTGTATGTAGAGTTGCATCTTGGAGATAATCATCATTGCATTGTCATGGATGCCCGTCTGAGATGTTTCTCTCTTGCTTGGTCCTGAAAGGTAATGGGGAATCTGGATTCTGGTTGGAGGGGTCACAGTCAAAGCATTTCACTGGGGGAAAGTAGGCTGGCCCCTGAAATGTGGGGGCAAGTTTGGGGCTAAGGACAATGTTAACCAGGGTTCCTGTGTCTAAGATTTAAATTTTTCTTTTCTGTTTTATAATTCCCTTCTCCTATCTTTAAGCTTTTGGAAAATCTTACTCAGTGTTTTAGATTGGTTGTGATTATGTTCTGGGGAACTAAGGGAGGGACCTGTATCCATGCTTAGGGCACATTGCTACAAGGGAACCAGGAGAAGCCAGAGGAGACCTAGAGGGAGTGGAGCAATGGTCGTGGGCAGCAAGACAAGTGACAAATAGGCCCCATCTCTGGGATGTGGATGTTTTCTTCAGGGATTCTTGAAAGAGATGAGAAGAACATGCTAAAGACTGGCTTTCCTGCAGCTTCCTGTGATGGGACCTGAGGCTGGGGAACTTAGGGACATTGGCACAACGTCAGCGTTAACTCTGGTGATGGTCAAGAGACTATTTGAAAGTCTCACTTTTAAACTGGGCACTGGAGGGGCTGCCATGTAGCTCTGCACCTATGCTGAGGCCTCTGCAGGGGGACAGGCAGGCTCTCTCCCCATAACGACAGGAGCAGAAGGTTCCTTATCCTGCCCGCTTGACCCATCCAGCAACACATCCCCTGAGAATGCCCCCGGGAAACATCACTGTGGCTTCGACTGTGAGCATGTTGCTGAGGCCATTGTTTATGATCTTACAAAGACTTCTGCTGGTGGAGCACCAAGGAGAAACTTTCCTCTCATCTTAGTATCTGAAGCAGTCCAGCTTCTCCTGAGGGCCTGGTTTCTCTTTTATCTTATGCTCTTGAAGTCTTTATGCTTGCCATGGCAGCTAGAAAGCAAAGCCAAATCTATGCCTGATCTGAAACAAATGTTTGTTATAGGAATTGATATATTCCATTTTCTGTTCATAGCCTTGTGCCTGAAGGTCACATCGTGCAGGAGTCTCAGGCAGCAGAGACCCTCACTGCTGGCTTCTTCTTCTGTGATGTCTCCCTTCACTTTGAAGTCAGTGCATTTAGGAGCCCAGGAACTCATTGTGGTTTGCTTTTCTTATAACTAGATGTACTGGTCTAAGCTAGTGTCTTTCCCTTTCTAAAACAATTCTACCTCTTGCTGGGAATTCCTAGGCCCTTCAGGGATTCCACATCAGCACTCTCTCTCATAAGTGCTTTGAATCTGGGTATGCATGAGCCAGCCACTCTGGCCAGAGTACTTAGGAATTTTGGGGGTAAGATTGGGGCCAAGACTGGGGTGGGGAAGGAGGGGTATAGCTTGAATGAGGAAGGGCTCAGGCTTCTTATTTCAAGCCAACATTACCAAGCTAGAATCAGAGGTATATTTCTTGGAGTTATTTTTCCACATTGGAAAACTGTTGATGGTCATCAGGCCCTGAGGAGTCCTTTTTTTTTCTTCCTGATCTGGCCTGGCCTCAGAAGCCTGGAAGAGTACTGTTTGGGTTTGCAGCTGGGCCTTTCAGGGGCTTCTCCTTTGTGTGGTGGTTTGGAGGTAGGTTCCCCAGAAAAACATGTTCTTAAATTTAATCCATTCCTGTGGGTTTGAACCCATTGTAACTGGGACTTTTTTTTCCCATTTTTTTTTATTAGAGAAGTTGTGTGCTTATAAAACAATCATACATAATGTGCAGAATTCCCATATATCACCCCTCCACCAACACCTTGCATTGTTGTAGAACATTTGTTACAGATTATGAAAGAACATGATCAGACTATTACAACTAACTATGGTCCATAGTGTACATTTGGTATATTTTTCCATACACCTTCTATTATTAACACTATGTATTAGTATCATACATGTTATAGTTCATGAGAGAACACCCTCATATTTGTACTGTTAGCTACAGTCCATTTTCCAACACATGGTTCACTGTGTTATACAGTCCCATGCCTTGTACATTCTATCCAAAGTGTACACTCAGTGGCTCTCACTTTCATTACAGAGTTCTGCAGTCATTGCTATAAGTGGGACCTTTAAACAAGGTTACTTCGGTTAAAGTGTGGCCCAACTCAATCAAGATGGGTCTTAATCCTGTTACTGGAGTCCTTTATAAGCAGAATGAAATTCAGACAGAAAAAGAGAGAAAGCCACTGAGGGAGCAGTTTCCAGAAGCTGAAATCAACAGAACCCAGAAGAGGAGGGA
The DNA here is from genome assembly GCA_029593785.1 of Cabassous unicinctus. Taxonomy (NCBI): domain Eukaryota; kingdom Metazoa; phylum Chordata; class Mammalia; order Cingulata; family Chlamyphoridae; genus Cabassous; species Cabassous unicinctus. The sequence continues at coordinate 21,590 of JAQZBX010008366.1, forward strand.
GATGTCAGGAGAGGTTACCATGTGCATTGCCACGTGACAGAGGAGGACCAAGGATTGCCAGCAGTCATCAGCCCCAGGACACCTTGATAATGCCTTGATTTGGACTTTTTCATAGCCTCAAAACCATGAGCCATTAAATTCTGTTGGTTAAGGCAGTCTATTGCATGGTATTTGCTTGAACAGCCAAGGAAAATAAAATACTTAGTTTTACCACCTGTTGTTACACTTAGTCTAACTTCAAGGAGGACTGATCCACACAGGCCACAAGGATTGAGTTTGGTAATTGCAGTCTGGAGACCTGGGTTCAAAACCCATCCCTGCTACTTATTAGCAGTGTGGCTTTGGCCAAGTCACTTCGCCTCTCTGAGACTCCATTTCCTCAAATCTAAAAGGAGAATGATAATATCCTCCTTTCAGGGTTGTTGGCAAGATCAAATGAGGTAGCTGCACACAGTAATTTGCTGTTTTTACAATAATTATTATAGGGAACAATTGATTATTTACATTATCATCTGAATCCATGGATGGTGCCAGTTCTTTTGTACAAACTGTGCTTCCTCCCTTGAATTAATTTTTTAAAATCTCAGAGAGTTAGAGCTGAAGGACCTTGAAAGGTCATCTGGACCACTGGTTCCCAAACTTGGTTGAACATTAGAGTCACCTGCAGAGCTTTAAAAAGATATTTAAGGTGGAGGCTGAGGAATCTGTATTTCTAAGTAGCTTGCCAGTGGTATGGCTCCAAGGATAGGTGCTGGAATTCCACCTTGCCTGGATCCTCCTTCTGACACTGGATAAGAACTCCTTTCTGCTATTCCAGGCAGGTGAAAGTCTATCTTGTGTTAAAGACTTTAACAAACAGGACTCAACCCTCCAGGGGAGCCCTTCCAACGTCTGGTATCCTTTTACCTGACCACTTCTCCATTTTTTCCCCCTTGCATTCTCTGCTTACTTCTCCAAAGACCTTGAAGGGCTTGTGATTACCACCCGTCAATCTTTTGGTCTCCCCATCTGGTTACTAGGACCATCCTCTCCTTTGGGAAGTATGCTTAGTCATTTGTCTCTCTCTGCTAGAGAGAGACTAGAGTTTTGCTAGAGTTTTGCTAGATTCTAACTCCAACTCTTTATTCCTTCCCCACTCTTTCTCCCATCTGGAGTTTGGGTTTATTTTTCTTCCTGCCTAACTACTTCTAATATACTAAGTCAATAAACAGATTCTCTGTGGTTACATATGGCAAACAGCTGAAATTTACAGTTGAGAGTAAAATTTCCTCGTTTGGGGAAAAAAAATCATTTCACAGATTTAGAAAGTGGTCATTCTGATCTCCAGGGCAAATAAAAGTGTTTTATAACCTTCCACAAAAGCTTATGCCTTGATTAAATTTTATTATGAATTATTAATTAAACCAAGGAAACTCAGAGGCCTAAACCTTTGCTTAAATTTGCTCCAGATTGAGACGCAAAGCAAAGGCGGCAAGAAACCCCGAAGGGGAGGTTTAATGATGAGCAACACATATAAAACTATCTGAGCACTTTCATCTGCCAAAGTCTCCAGACCAGCCATGTAAATGAGCCCACATGCTCAGGCCCAAAAGGAGATTGGCAATGGGACTGGAAGAAATTGGACCTCCTCAGCCTCTCTCTTCCGGGCTTTGTGTTTGGGCTTCTTGGGGGGCATTGCGCCTTTGGAGATACACAGGCTGTTCATTTCATGATTGGCTCTGGGTAGGTGGAGAGTGATAGGAAGAGGAGTAGAAAAGCAGCCTGGTGTCTTAGAAGCTAAGCTCTAGACCAGGAGAGGTGGCCTATCTTTCCATTGAGGGAGTGACTGATTCAACCCGGGCCACCAAATACAGGTGAGCACGTTGCCTGGAGGCAGAAACAAGTGGACATGGAAGTCCAGCTCATTTATGACTTGCCAAGCCCTGCTTCTTGCTGCAGGGCTATGTCTACTAGGAAAAAGGGGAAGCTTTCTCTGATTTCAACAATGGGATTATATGCTGGTCATGCCTTGCTTGGAAGCTCATAGTGTGTAGGGGGGGAGAGGGATGAATCTGCCTTTTTCCTGAAAGGGCATCTTTTTCTTAGAACACAGAGGGTTTACCTGGGCAAGTGGTGGCCTAGAATTCAAGCAACAGATGCTGGGGGTACAAATATGAACAAGAGCTTGTCTTCAAAGAGCTCATAGTGACCTGGGGAGGAGGGCAAATAAGCAAATTATTACAACACAGAGGTAACATCCATATGAGGTGACTAGGCATCTATATTGGTGCCCACTCAGATGGAACTGGCTCGAGAGGGAATCAGGAATCGGGGGAAGACTTCTTAGAATGAAGCCTAAAGGATCTTGAAAAATGGAAGAGGATGGGGAATATGGCTGTGGAGAGTGGAAAGGCTCTGGAGGCACAGCGTGATCAAAGTAATGGAGACTGAAGAATGACAGTCTGTCTGACTAGAAGAAAGAGAAGCTCCTAGACAAGATGTGGTAGAGCACACAAGCCATTTTCAAATATGAACATTTATTCAGATAGGAAAGAAGAGGGTAGGGCCCACTCCCTTTCTTCACTGGCCAGATTGGAGGACCTGGGGAAAATGATGCCAAGCTTCTAGCACAGTGCTTGGCACATGTCTGCTTCAATGCTCCTTTCTTCCCTTTCCCTAATTCCTCGAGCCCATTCCTTTTATTTATTTATTTATTTTTATTTAATTTATTTTTTTATTTTATTTTTTTACTGGGAGGCCCCAAGGATCGAACCCGGGTCCCTCCATATGGGAGACAGACAACTAACCATTTGAGCCACATCCATCTCCCCCATTCATTTTAAATGTGAAAATAGGGATAAAAGGCATATATATGTCTGTCTTTTACACATTCACAAAAGAACTAACAAAAATACTAAGTAAAGGGTAATGACTTGACTCTTTAGCAGTGGGGAGCCCCCTGTGATTTTGGGTCCCTACTTCTAAGCTGGCTTCTACGAAGTTGTGCCCCGGCAAGAAGTTGGCTTCCCCCCCAGGTCAATCACTCCAGAGGAGGGGAGTAAAAGACAGCTTGCCCCAGGAAGAAAAATTTGCATTTATTTTGATTACCTTTAGGGGCTCTCTAACCTCTTAAATTGTGGATATTCAGCTCCCAGTTTGGCCTAGAGAAGATTCTGCATGGAGAAAATCTCTTATTTATACTGAATTCAGTGCTAGTGGAAAGCAGCACATGAACAACACTGTTTCCTAGCATGACATCACAAAAATGAGTTTAAAGATTCTGCTTAATAAGAACCCTGTAAAGATAAGAGAAACGATAGAAAAAATCGAAGGATGCTGTTTCCGCCCTAATATCTGCCATGAATCATCATTGCTCAGAGGGAAGTGAGTGAAATGAGGTGCTCAGGGAGAGGGTTCTGGTCCAGGCATCAGGAGAAGGGCCTCCTTAGAGGGCGTCCCACAGCTTTGGTCAGAGGCTGGCCCGAGAGGGAAGTTGGAAGGGTGGGTGGGGTGGTGAGCCTTTGCTGGCATCTTTTATTTTTCATTTTTTTAATGTTTTATCTGCAACACTGAATAAACCCGTCAGAACTGTTGTATCTGCTCACCCAATTAGCCAGCACCTGGTAAGTGCTAGTGTGGGGCCAGCACAGTGGGGGAGCTCTGAAAGAAATGGATGTTTCTGCCACCATGAGGGAATTATCACAACCCTCTGGGACTTCTCTTCCCAGAAAAAGGCTGTACTCTTTCCTTGCCCCTTTCTACCACAAGGGAAAATAAGGTGCAAGATTCCTAAGTTTACTTTGAGTTTCTCGGGGGAAGAAAACGCTCTTGAAAAAACAGTGGTTTATTCCTTTCCTTTGAAAGTTTGGTGGAATTCAGCTCAATTATGGGTAAGGCCTCAGAAAGGCTGAAAAAGAGAGATATCTGGCCAGGCCTTTAGGGTAACTGAACACAACTTTTGGTTGCTGCCCTGCTGAGATGATTGCTTTTTTTATTGGAGCAATTGCTCTAAGGGCTGGAGGGTGAAGGAGGGAGGTGGAGACAAGGGTTGGGTTTACTCAACAGTTGACCCCAAGGGATCTTGTGTAAGGAAGGCAAAAGAGTCCACTGGCGGAAAGGAAAAAAAGTGGGAGGAGGGAATGAGCAATAGGTGGCCTCACTTCTTGATGATAGATGAAAAATAAAGGGAGTGTCCATCAACCCAGGGGGAAGCACAGTAGGTCTCCTTGCTGGAGCTGCCTTATGAGGCATGGGCTCGGCAGTGCTCCTAAGCCTGCCTTGTAATCTCAGACGCTAACAGTTGGTGGGGTTTGAAGACTGCAGGGAAAGGAAACTGAGGAAGAATGTAAGTAAGGGAGATGGTACTTCAATCAAGCCTGCTGATTTAATCCAGGTCTATGAAGTGGCTCAGTAGGGTCTTAGAGATTAGTTCAAAGCCCTGATTTTAGAGTCAAGAAAACTGAGGTCCAGAAGTTTTAATTTGCCTTCGGTCACATGGAAAGTTTGTGGCCCAGAAGGAACCAAGATCTTCTGAGCTGTGGTTCTGGGTCTTATCTTTGCTAGGGGGGTTTGAAGTGCCCTTAGCTTGCTCTTCTGAGGTAGAGGAGAGCCAGAGAGGAAAACTTGACCTTGGAGTTAAGTGACTTTGGCTTTGAGGTCTCGTTGCCCAGTCCCCCCACTAAGAAGGTCTGCTAACATCTTTCCCCAAGCTTTCCAGACAAGGGCAGAGTGCCATCTCCCTCCACCCTCAAGCAGGTGACCTGTAGGGATTGGAAAGAAGAGAGGGTTCCAGGCAAGCAGACCTGGTTCTCAGGCCCTGGCATGGTCTCCTCCTTCCTTCTTCTGGAGGTGGCAGTTACTGGACAACATGACCCACGAGGAGGAGATAAACTGCCTCAGATAGGAAGGTTTTATCGCTGAGGTTATTGCAAATGTGCCTGACTCCTTAATCTAGTTCTGTCCAGATCTGAACTGGTAGCCAGATAAACTGTTGGCTGCCTGATTTCGTGTATTTATCAAGTCTAAACAATTATCAGAAGGCAATTATCCCCTGAGAGGCCAGTGGCAGCAAGAGATAAGCAGTGCCCTGCAGGTCTGGTTTTTGCCACAGAATCTATAAGTTATCAGGCCACACCCTGTGGAGATTTTCTCCTTTCTCTACCATCCTAAATTTTAAAGGCTGTTTGATGTTCCAACAGGTTTGTTTTGCTGTTTTGCCCATAGCCAAAAGTAAAATCCAATGAGAGGTGGATAAATCCTTTTTAAAGGCCCTTTTATTATCACCATGAGGTCTGTGAGCACTAAAACTGGGTTTAAAAGGACTGGTGAAACTTTAGAATCAGTTTCTGAAATGGGAAGGCAACAAGTGACCACTTAGCATAGCTCCTTCATATTGTAGATGAGGAAGCCAAAGCACAGAGAGATTAAATGTCTTGTGAAAGGAACATGGTCTTGAGAGTTGGGCAGACCTGGATTTGAAATCCGCCTTTGCCAGTGACCATCTGTCTGACCTTGGGCAACCTCCTGGAGCCCCTTTCCTGTGGAGATAGTGCTCTGGACCTCTCAGCACTGTTGTGAGAGGTAAAAGCTGTTCTCCCCTCACCAAAGCTATGCAGATAACTGGGGACAGAACCCTTTATCCTGGCTCCCAGGTCTTTTTTTTCCCCCACTACACTTCAGAATCTTCTCTGGAGGTCTTCAATTTACCACTAAATAAAAATAAAGATTCTTTTTTGTCCCAATCAAAGGCAGAAAAACACTGGAGTTCAGTGTTTCTCAGACGCAGCACCTCCAGATGGTCTGAGACTCAGTTCTGCTCTGGGACTCATGTTTATATGATGACAGCATCTATATTTTTTCTGGATGAATTAATAACCGACTTGCCATTGTATTTAGGAAAAACCAGACATCACCTCATGGACATCTCATCAAAAGAGAACGTCATTTATTCCATTCATTCTGGCAAATTTTCTAGTTAGGTTTGCAGGCAGCAGGAACAATGGTCTGGGGCTTTTTGCCGGGCTGAATGGTGTTACCGATCCGTCACAGCCAGGAGACTCCCGGCGCTGACGGGCCCATCCCAAGGGCCGAGGCCTGAGTCTGAGGTCTCAGGACTCACCTTAGCTTCGGTCCCGGCTGCTCTCGCCAGGGCGTTTGTCTGAGCCTCGGACACTAGGTGGCGCCACAGGTACATCCTCGCGGCCCGAGGCGCTGTCCGTGCGGGGAGGATGCGCAGGGGAATTCGCAGGCTTTCCTCGCAGGTCAGGGTTCCGGATGGCCAGCCCTCGCCGTGCTGACCTCCCGACAAAAGCACGCCTCTTTCCTGGGAGAAGAGTCTAGTGTTTTCCTGCACCGCGGTGGAAATCGCGCTCCTTGTGGTGTTAGGAGTCTTAAATTCAACCTTTTAAACACTCATGGGTTTTTGTTCCTCATCAATTGCTGCCTCTCGCTTCCGGCCTGGCGCGTTGCTAATGAGTCGTTTGCTTTCAGTGGCATCATTACAAGGATTTTGGGTGACATATGTGCCTCCCTGTTTTTCTATTTTTAAAAGGCTGCAGACACGATGCACATTATGGTTGCATGATTGGCACCTCAGAGTTGGTCTTAAGAGGTTGCCGTGGGGGCTGTCGAGTGGGAGCGAGTGGAAGCGCCTGGCGAATGGGTCTCGATGCTACTCAGCCAGGTGCGTCCTCCAGGCGTTCTCGCCTCCAGCCCTGATGCCCTGAGCGCCCTCTGGAGGCGGCGGGGGACCGGGGGACCGGGCCGGGCAGGCGCTGGGCCCAGAGCGCGGCCCGCCGGGCAGTCCGGGATCTGGCTTTGATGCACGGCTTGTTGAGCTCCACTTTTCTCCCACATCATTCCCCCCTCCTTGAAACCCCGCAGAGATTCCCATTTGCTTCTCAAATCGCAATAAAAGTCTCCTAGCTTCAAAGCCCACTGTTGTCCTCTCACCTCCTGTCTGCATCACCATTTCCACCTTGACCCATTTCCTCTGCCCTTTCCAGACAAAGAGATTCTTGTTCTAGGCCCCCTTTCGTTCTTCAATTCCCTGCTACCCTTTACACTCCAGCAATATACGGCTCCTCTTTCCAAGGACTCAGCACAAGTTGTGACCAGCCAGGGGCTGGTTTTAGGCCGGATCCGCAGTCATTACCGGAGATAGGCTTTCTTCAACTTCCTGACTCTGGAGAATCAAGAATTGAGAGAAGTTTGGACCCTTCCCTTCCATCTTAGTGCTGGAAGCACACTGTGGGTGTCCTTTTCCTGTTTACCCGGGCTGAAGGAACTGAAAGTGATTTGAGGCAAGGACAGTTTCTCTTTCTTCCCCAGAAGTTGCCTTTTTACTAGTACAATGTCTGTGCCTAGGACTTGGTGCATGTTGCTATTGGTTGGGAATGGCGGCAAAGAATTTGATGGAAATTGGAGTGGAGGCTGCGAAGTTGATCGAAATTTCAAGTAACTTAGCTCAGCCAGGAGGCCAAGGAGAAGCTAGACAGATCATGAAGAGGTAGCCCAGGATGGGTTATAAGAACCACAGGGGCTTCATATTTGTGGGCCTTGTGAGGTCTGAATTGTGCCTCTGCCATTTGTGAGCTCTGGAAGTGTGGGCAGGGTGTTTAACTTCTTGAGCCTCAGTTTCCTCTTCTCTAAAATGCGAACCCTACCGCCTACCTCAGAGGCAGTGGAGAGAATGAATTACTATGCATGTAGTGTGCCGTCTGGTATCTTGATCCAATCTAAGCCCCTCCTCTAGTTCACCAAACTCATCTTTCAGAAACATTTTCTGAGTTTTCCTTCGTTTCGTGGGCTACATTGTCCTCTCCTCTCCATGGTAGAAAGGAAGAGAGGTTAGCTATCTGGCTTGTTTTCTTCTCCCACGACTCTTGAGGGATTCATGTTGTGGCCAAGTCACAGGGGCAAATGGTGTGACACTGGTCATGCCGGCTTCCTCCTTGGTACACTGGGGATTTGATACAGCAGCCCCCTTCCATGGAACTGCACATGGCAGAAAGTCTGTCTCTTAGCTTTTGGTAAAAGTTGGTGTGGTTTGTGAAGATTTCTCAACATAAGACAGTGTAAATCATGCCTTTGATTAAGACCCAAACCAAATACTCCTTTGCCTCTAAATGCCTCCTGCTGCCAAAAACACAAAGAAAAGCCTTATCTAAATTCCTGGTTTTGTCCTGCAGAGATTGTCCATGTGCTGTTAGAGACTATCAGCATTTTAAGAGCTTAAAGTAGTTACTCTATCACGCCCTCATATTTGAATAATCCTCTCTATTTTTTTATTTTATTGATATTATGGGATTGATAAGGTAAGTGTCTTCTTTTCACTCTGTTGATGAGGAAACAGGAACACAGAAAATTGAAGCTCTGATCACCTGCCAGCTTGGCTCCCAACCCTGGTCCAGCACGGTCCATGGACAGTACAGGGGCCTCTGAATGGCCAGCCCTGGTGGTTGGTCACCTTGATATTCCACTGGTAGAGCACATGGACTTAGATTCCTGCTGTGATCGTTTCTGAGAAGAGGCACACACTTCTTCCAGCTCAGGACCATGAATGCCACTGCAGCTCTGAGGACTGTCTGTGGCAGTAAACAGAGGGGGACCTGGACTCCATGCTCTTGACTCTGTGCCCCTGACCCTGTTACCCTTGGCCCACATCAGAAAGTTGAGCCAAGCTCATTTATAAATACTATGCTGGCCAGCCCCTGGTGCGAATGACTCAGTTTATTAATATTCTGCTAAAGGTGGCTCCTAGGCTTGCCAGCAGTGTTAAACAATATTTCACTAAAACTGGCTTAATTATTTTTAAGAGATGGCACAATTAAAAGCTATATACTCCTTTTATGTGTATGTGTTTATAAAGAGTTATATACATAATATATATATTTGTAAGTGTATGTATGTGTGTGTGCATGTGTGTATATATGTGTATGTGCTTAGCAATTTAATTACATGGGATAAATTGTTGGAAAAAAATTACCCAGGAGCTGGCTCCCTTTCTGCTGCTAGAGTCAGAGTCAAGGCCGCCCTGTGAGAGGATGGTGTTGGTGGCTTTTTGATAACTGGGCAATGGAAGACCCGGATGCAAATGGCCCTGCCCCATGAGCAGGAGCCAACAGCCTTGGGACAGCCTGGTTCCAACCTCTGCTCTCTTCTTGGGATGTCTCTTTTCCTTCCCAACGGTATTGAGATGCTTGAGTTGGGGAATGTTGGGGGATAGAGTTCTTGCCAAAGCTCACAAGAGACATGGACTTTGGGCTTTTGTTTCTGGAGCCAGCTGTCTAGCTTTCCTAATGAGCAAATATATTCTCTTTAAGGAAACAAAGCAGAAACACCAATTCATCTGGATTTTATTCATTTGTTTGAAATACAAACAAACAAAAGGAAAGGGGAGGAGTGGTTATTTCTGCACCAACTATTTCCAGCGCAAGTTGCTCCATCGCCCGGGGTGGTTGGATAGTGCTTGTCACCATAGGACCCACAGGGCTAGTTCCAGCCATTATTCTGTAAGGCTTTCTTTCTTTCCAAAATTCCCAGTGTTCCTTTAAGGCCCATTTAACTGCAGGTTTTGTTTATTCTCCCGGCAATCAGCATTTAAAATAAGACAAACAAGCATTTTTCCTGGTCTGTGAATCCCCAACGGCCAGTCTCCACCTGCACACCTGAAGCCAACATGTCCAATTGAATTTCTCTGTAACCCAAATCCCCTTCAGAGACCCGCCCCCTCCCTATACCAAGCTGGAAACAGAGAACTTAAGCAGGGCAAATGCAATTTTAAGAATTGCTAATGATGCTAGAAATCTGCAATGCAATTAGCATCATTGGATTTGGCGCTCCTCTGAAGGCACAAAACTCCTTGTCATACCACCGTGGCAGCCTCCTCGAGAGCCCGGGCAGCGTTGGCTGTGCTGGCAGCCGCTTTGCACCAAGATGTGAGCATTTGGTTGGGTTTCCTCTTTCTCTCTTACAGCTACTGACTTCTTTGTCTCTTTTCTGGGTTGCAGAGAGATGGACATTTTCCATTGGCCGTATCATTAGCATTCAATACTCCTGTGGAATCACCCCATTTTCTAGTTGACTGGGACCCCCATTTTGATATCTCCTTTGGTTCCTTGGGATTTCAGTGCTCCAGCTGAACCAATGTTACTCCACCTCCAGGAACTCTAGTAACTCTGGTGCTATTAATTGGCACCTCAGTAATTATGGGGGTGGGGTGTCTTCTACCGTTAGCCGCCATGAGATAACTTTGCTTTCTCTCTTTTTTTCCCTACCTTGATTTCCTTAGCTTCTTCTCTCTGCATGGCTCAGAGGCAGTAGGAAGAATTAAAAATAGGGATATGAAGAGAGCCAGAGGGAGAGAGGGCGTGAGAAAGAGAAAAACGAGAAAATGAATGATTGTATTCAAAATAAACCTTTACTCTTTCATAGGAAAATTATATGTGCTTTCTGGAAAAATAACATGGGCCAGGCATGGAAACCATGTTAGCTGGCAAAGGGATTGCAAAATCCAGAGGATGATCTGGATGAGTTTGTTCAGTTTAGCAAAGGTTTCTACTCTGGGGATCCTCTTTCAAATACAGAGGCCCAAATCAGAAGCTTGTAGAGGGGAGCTATTATTCTAAGATTCCAGATGTGTCTGTGAGACAACACGTTATGGAACAAATTGATTTCACCCTTGGGGAACTGGAGATTTTTCAAAGTTATGTCTGCAAAGGCAGCTAATGCAATTCCCCATTAGTGCATTAAAGTGTGCCCTTATTAATTCAAACATAAAGGCAACAAAATAAGCTGTTAAATTTAAAATATAATACATATATAATGAGGAGAATGTGTGAAAGCCTTATTCAAATGAAAATATGGGAGTGTTTGAACTACTGAGGTATCTTTTGTATTGAATTATGAGCATATGTAATAGATTTAATTATTAATTTCCCCATTGTTCTATGCACACAGACAGGGTTCAAGGCACAGTCATTCTCTGGCTTTCATAGATCTAATTTGTATAATTATTGCCTGAATAAAGAATTGCTCCAATTCCTAGCTCTCTTCCCCCCTCCCCCCCCGCCCCAAATACTATTTCAATGCTGCATTCCAAGAGGGGAACACCTGCCACTTCTTCAAAGTCAGCTGATCATTTGGGATGATGGACGGCGCTGCTGCTGATGACGTCCCCTTTCAAGTCTCTTTGTCTAAGTGAATTATCGTGCATCCTTTTAATTTTATTGAACAAATTACATTTGTCAAGGTCTATCTTTGTAAATAAATGATAACTAGAGACACATGGATGCGTATTTCTGCTGTTCAAGGGCTCTTGTTCCATTTCTGGAAGCCAGATGAACATGGAACAAAGGAGAAACTTTCCTCTAAAAGCAATTATCTTTCTGCATTCCCATCAGTATAATTATATTGCAAGGAATTTTAAGAAGCTGTAGAAGTAGAATTGAATGCTTAAAACTGTGTTTGCTGAATTGCTATGCAAAAGTTGAACAGGCTGTATTGCATCACACTAAATAGTCTAACTCTCTCCTGGCCACATTTCTTTAAGTTTAGAATGTGCCTGAAGGATGGAGACAGGGAGGGGACAAGGGAGGCCACATTTAGGGTTTCGTGTGTTCCTTAAAAGGAATATTTAACGACACTTCTGAAACCTGAAGGCTGCAAGCAAGGTGATGGGGATGTGTACAATAGAACCACCCACTTCCAGTCTATTTGGAAAGCTTCTGGAACAGAAACCTACTAGCTTATTAACTAAACCATTAATGGTGGTGGAAGAAGGGAAGGGACTGTTCATGAAATGACAGTAGCAGCAACTGCATTGCCCAAAAAAGCAAGCGAGCAGCTGGTTTAGAGAGATACTGAATGTGGTTTGTGTGGCTACCGTGTCAATCCTGCATAGACAAGGATCATTTCTTTATCATTGGCTCCCCGGTAATTCAGGTACCTTAACTTTGTAAAGTAAACTGTATTGTCTTGTCACTGATGGCTCATCATTAGACTCATCTTTCCTGCTTCCCAATTTTCAATAAACCACCTGATGGACATTTAGGGATGGGGGGAAGCTCCAGGAAGAAATGAGAATAAACAGTGTCAGAATCAGGGCTTGGTTTAACACAGGCTGGTAGGGTTCGAGTTAATAGACAATTGATGAGATAACATTGTTGTCTAGAGTTCCCGAAATAAAGAAACCCAGAAGCAAGGATGGCCTTATATCTTCAAAGAAAGACGTGTAAAAGGGTGAAACAAGAGCCCAGTTCACCAGAGGCCGTATGGAAAGAGCATGGGCTGAGGAGGCGGCATGGGGTAGGGGCACCCTCTTAGCCTCCTGCTCCTGTAAAATGAGGGGTCAGGACCAGATGACCAAATAGCTGATGCTGAGATTCCAGGTCCCAGGGCCATGAATCCCATTGTATGGGGCGTCAGTCTCCACAGAGAAGTAGTGAAGGGAAGATCCATGTACTGGGATTCAGGTCTAGAGCTTTAGGATTGTATTGAAGGGAAAACAGTTTATTCTCCTAAGAGAATGAGCCCAGTGTTTCCTACCTCCAATTTCTGTGGCCAAGATTTTGTGATAAGCCAGGGCTGAAACCCAAGGGACCAATGCAGGTAACATGGTCAGAAAGTGGTAGGTCTATAAAAGAGGTTTAAAATGGTGTCTTGGACATCTTTGTTATTGAAAAGACTCCTCTGTCAGGAGAAAAGGGCCAATGTGATGACTTGTTTGATTCACATGATCTCACTAAGCAGAGAGAGCCAACATGCTCAATTTAGTAATAAATTCAGTTCCCCAAAGAAGTGCCAGACACTGTGCCAGGTGCTAGGACTAGAAAGTCACATAAGACAAGCTCCCTGTCTCAGGACCATGCTGGACAGAGTTGGTGGTGAGGCTAGGTAGGTACGAGGGCGGAGTGAGGAGGGTCATGGCAGAGGTCTCCAGGGTGGGGAAGCTGTGGGAGCACTCCCACTCAGTAGAGGAGACTCAGTCCAGCTGGGGTCTGCGGGTGATTGGGAGGTAGTGGGGCTTGAGCCAACATGGAAAATAGTGTAGGTAGGGGAATGGTCACAGAGTATTCCTGACAGAGGGATGAATACCTAAGGATCAGAGACAGAAAGGCACAAGGCACGTTTAGGAAGCTACTGATGTTTCAAGATGGCCGAGGAGGCAGGAGAGTGAGGGTGAACAGAAGGAAATGAGACTAAGGAAATGAGTAGGTACCAGATCAGGAAGCATCTGAGAGCCTAGCCAGGAAACTTGAACTTTATGCCCCAAGTTGTGGGAAAGTACTGAAGGATTTTCACAGGCGAGTGACGTGATCAGGGTTATGCTTTAGAAAGGTCATATTGGCAGCCAGGACCAGCTACTGGGGCACAGTAGGAAATGAAACTGTGGAGCCCCTTGTTCAGAAACCAGGAAAAAATGCTGTTAAAGTACAAAAATGGAGCTGTTTCTTTTATTTTGCAGTCTCTCAATCTGCCATGGTGTTTTTAAAATTTGCTATTTAATGTCACATTCCCTGGGGCACAGGAATACTCACAGGGAGCTGGGGTCCTACTCTACGATTTGGTTCATGTGTACCCCACCAGCTGCTGGGTTCTCCCTCCCACTCACCACTGGATCGATGTGCCATGTCCTAATGAGGGTCAGAAAAGATGAACCAGGCATCTCCCCTTCCAACAGGCCCAGTGACCCAATCCACAGTGGGCAGGAAACCCCCAGGGGCATTGCACCTTCTGTGTCAGGACACACTAGGTCCCTGGACTTGGGGTGGGTGAGAGGCTCACCTGCACCAAGTTGCCTGCCAAATGTACCAGCCTGGGTTGGGGTGGCTGCTGCCATGCTCCACCTCTACACCCTGTGAGGGAGGGGTACCCAATCCTCACCCTCTCTGCACCTGCACCCAGGCCCCTGCTGGGGGTGGAGGGTGTCAGTGGTCACTGGGAGTGGAGAGGAGGAGGGAGGCCAGACAGGACCCAGGACACCAGGGCTGGGCAGGGGAAGGGTGGCCAAGAACCCTTCCTGAGATGGGGGGGAGGTGGTGGAAGGTGAGACCATGTGTGAGCCAAGGCCCCCAGTACATCCTCCATTGTCCCATCAGACTTCACTTCCCAACACCAAATGATTAAGAATTTCGAGATGGCAACTACAGAGCACTACCGCTCAAACGTGGGACCTTTCTGAGTTTGGGAACCTGTGCCGCTGCACTGGTCACTCACCCATGAAACCAGCCCCGTTGGCATCAGTGGGAATGGGGAGGAACCAGGCTCAAGGGACTAGAGGTATCTAGCGATGAGTCATGAACACTACAACTAAGGCAATGGTGGTAAGAATAGAGAGGAAGCAAAGTATGGGAGATATTAGGAGGTAGAATCTGTAGGATTGAGAGTCCACCAGCACATGGGAATGAGTGAGGCAGAGGGTTGGAAGGTAACTTCCAGCTTTCTAGTGTAGGTAACTGGTACTTCTATGTGAATTATATCACTTAATCCTCAAAATAACCCATGGAATATATATTATTGTTAGTTCCATTTTATGGTGGAGAAATAGCTCTGAAAAGTGAGATAATTCACCTAGATTCATCCAGTCAGAAGATGGACTTCCTGGGACTCAGTCTAACACATCTGGTTTCAATTGCATGTTCTATCCACCATGACATTTGGTACCTCTGCTGCTCTGGATGACTGGCCCAGTTCATTCATTCATTCATTCATTGGTTCATTCGTAGCTTAACTCAACAAATAGTTATTGAGTGACTACAGCATGCCATGCACTTCTCTAGGTGCTGCAGATACATTGGTAAACAAGCCAGATGAGGTCTCTACTCTCATGGATCACACATTCCAGTGGGGCCCATGTGCCAAATTTAATCAGAGGTTCCCATAGGGTAAGGGCTGGTGGAAGCCAATATTTCTTTTTCTCTTCTGTTTCTTGTCCCAGTTTCTAATGAATTTGAGTTTGGTTAGCTGCAACAGAGCAATCATGACTACAGGGAGAGGAATAACGTGTCCTTTCGCCCACCCCTATCTGAAAACTGTGTGTAATTAGAAAAATCAAACCCTTAGCACTCATCTCCACCTGGGTTGGCAAAGGTCTCCCCAAGAAACCTGTCTGTGGGTAAATGATTATTTTGTTTTGTTCTTTCATCTAAAAAAAATACATTATCTGTTTCAAAGAACATTATAAATCATAGACAAGGAGACTGGATACTCCTGATGAAGGATAAATTTCAAAGTATTAAATTGTTGCTGAGCCAACAGCAACAGTTCTAAATACTGTTCAGATGACTCAACAGTATGGGGCAGAAGGCACTTAACTGGCTGATGACTCAGCCCCTCCGGATGTCTTGCACCATAGAAGGCCATCAGGAATGCAAGTGTTGAATGGGGTGAGGATGAACCAGTTTCTCCCTTGGTGCACAGCCCAAGAACTAGACTGGCTGCCAGATGGCTTGGGGTGCTAGTACATGAGTATTCAGGGTATGATGCAGTTAAAGGAAGCTTGGAGTCTGAAATCCTTTTAAAGGCAATGATTCATTTGATCAGAAACAACATTATAATACAGCTAATCAAGACCACTGAGCAAGTAGTCATTGAGAGCTAAAAGCATCTTCTTGCTGGAGAACTTCCTGGGTCTGGTGATGTCTCCCTGGCCTGCTGTGTGTCGGAGAGGCTGGGGGATGTAGCATGCACACCTGTGAAACCAGCAGGCACACACCAGTCTATACACTCTAAGATGTCTGGGTGTGGTCCTCAGTGTCTGGGCTGATGGCCAGGATGGGTTGGGAGTGAGAAATTATATAGTTAGTCCTAGAAGATCTAGTTTGTATAGGCTTGGGGAGTGTGGGGAATCAAGAGCATTGATTCAAACCAAGAGACATCATGGTTATCTGAGGACTGTCCTGGAACCAAGCAGATCTCCCTTGGGCATATCATCATCAACCTTTTGGGCCGGATGTGGCCACCCATCATGGACAGAAGGCCTTGTTCTTGTGTGTTTGCTGCGTGTATATGACGCTTCCTGATGACATTTCCTTTCCAGCCCCGTGGCATTGCTCTGTACTCACACGGGCCCTCTCCATAGTAACAGGAGCTTCCACTGAGTTAACACCTCAACCCATTAAGCTTAAGTGCTTTTCAAAACATTTTATTATTGGCTGAGTGTTTGTGAAGCAGTTTACCTTGGACTCCGACCGGTTTCAAGAGGTTTATGCTTATCTTGTATTCCATAGGAGCTGTACCACAAACCCAGCACATTGCAGCATGCAGATCTCCACCCTTCCCTTGCCTTTCTCCCCAAAGAGCATGATGCCATTTATGGGAAAGAAATGAAGAATTCTGATTTCAGCATTTATAACATTATTTGGATAATTTAAAGAGTGACAGGATCCCCTTTAAAAAATTAAAATTGTATTTCAAATGGGTGGAATCTGCCCATCGTGGTCTGGCAGAGTGAGTACAGGACTAGATAAGTAAGTGAATGAAGCTTTCCATGTGGCTCTAAACATGAATAACCCTTTGGACCACATTTTGGGTCATTTCTGGGACCCTTACTGATATCATGTTCTCTAACTTTTGTTGGTAGCCAGTCATCCCAGCCTGGTTGGGTACTCATGTTGCAATTGTGATGCAATGGTTTGTCTATCCAAAGGAAATAATATTCATTTATTAACCGCTTGTAAAAATTACTTAAATAGGTACACAAGTGTTTTATAGTAGTATTATGCAAGAGCCATGAATCTTGAACAAATTTGACCCATTTGTGATGTATCTTCAGACACTCATTTTAGTTTGTATGTGGGGTGGGGTGGGGTGGGGAAAGTTTGGGTATTAAACATCAAAAGGTCATGATATGCGATAGATGCAATAGGTAAGGTACTGACAACAATAGACTTATGACAGGTTCAGTTGTGATTTTCTTTCTGCAAACAACATAGCATTCATAATTTAAAAAAATACTGCATGTAATAAACTGGACAGGTAGATAGAGCAAATACTAGAATAAAGACCTCTATGATAACAAACCACAGTACATATTCACAACTGATGAGATAAATTCCATTCATGAGGAGATTTTGATTTCAGGCCTTATAAGAGAATTCTAAGATAGTGGCAGCATCTAATCTTGAGGTAGGTAGATAGTGGTGAGATGACTAATCATGAAAAATTTAAAACTCAGTCTGTGACTAAATGTGGCAAACTCCAAATCACCTTAATACTTTGGGCTACAGGAAGGAAAAAACCATTATGGTGATATAGAGTAAGAAACAGGAGATGCAAAGCTCTTCTCATTCCATGCTTCAACCCCATTTCTGCGCTTTAATTGCTCTGAGCCTTAAGGTTCCTTTTCCTGAAGCTTCCTGAAGCTGCAGTGTTCCAAATCTTCCCAGAGATCTTGCTACCCTCCTCGCACAGCTGGTGAAGGTTCTCCTCTGCTTACGGCTGAAGGTTGGAAGAAATCCTGAGTGAGGCTGGTTTGCCGCCTTCTTGGACACCCCGGATGACCTGCAATGGCGAGGTCCGGGAGGCTCTAGAGGGGGCGGCTATTGTGTTGGCAGCTGGCTTCTCGGGTAGCTCCACGGCTTTGGAGAACATCAGCAATGAAGGGAATGGCCTCCCTAGGTTTCTGGAGTGTCCTTGAACTAGAGCGTGATGAGAAAATCTATGTCAGAAGGAGCTGGCAAGGAGGGAAAAGTGGTCCACAGCCGCAGCGAGACGGGAGGAGGAGTGCTGGGCTGCAGATGTGTTTTCACCTAATTGGAGTGCCGTGTTTGTTGTGGGAGCTGCTGGGCAAGGCAACATTTGTATTTTTGCAAATCAGAAACTCTTCTGAAAGTCCTCTTCCCATAACCCCCTACCCTCAAGTGTGGCTCTGACTGTGTGAACCTAAAATAATTCCAACGGTATATTAATGACAGCTAAATTGTCATGGCACAACATCATATTTATTTTGAGCACTGCCTTTTAGCCATCCCATGGATTCTCTGTATTTACAGCAAAAGGTTTTTCTACAAACAAAATGTGACACATCTGTTTTAACTCTTACGTCTTCTCTGTATCATATCCTTACTCACAAGTGATAATGATGGTGGTGATGAAGATATTTGATGATGATGATAATAATAGCAGCTAACACTTATGTAAACTAGGCACTAAGCACTTTCCAAATATTTACTCATTCAATCTTCATAAAAGCCTTCTGAGTAGGTACTATTATTCCCATTTTACAGACGAGGAAATAGAGGCACAGAAGTTAAGTAACATCAGGTCACACTCTAGTGAGTGGTGGAGATCGGATTCAAATCCATGCTGGGGCTTTGCTCTTAACCACTTTGCTGTAGTGCTCCCCCATACCCCCAATTCTTAAATGGCATGGGAGCATGTCCAAAGGTTATGGAATTTCCTGTCAGCTATGAAATATCAGTGAATAATCCACATTTTCATCAACACAATCCAGGGAGTTACACCACTGATTTTCATCCTCACATGCATACATTCAGACAGTTTTATTGACCACTTACCACCAGACAGACCACCCACCATGCTGGGGGTAAGACCAAGGCAGACAGGCCTCTGATCTCATAGAGCTTACAGTCATTCTGGAAAGTTAACAAGTTAAACAAGAATCACAACAAGGTGAGGCAAGGACTCCCCTGAGTAATTTATACAATAACAGTAGCTAATATTTATTGAGCATCTTGTTCTGTATTGCCAGGCATTGTTCTCTGTGCTTGTTATGGGTTCTCTCATTTAACCCTGACAGCAATCCTATGAGGCAGGTTCTATTTTAGCCCCATATTATAAAAGAGGGAATGGAGGCACAGTAAGCTTATGTAATTGCTGAGTGACCGCTATTTAATGGTGGAGACAAGACCATGGGAGAATACATCTGGAGGGCTAACAGGCTGGGAGTTAGGGCAACCCGGGTCCAGTCAATTGATGAGCAGTAGTCATTGAGATGACAAAAAATGAGGGGTCCTTCATTCACATGTTCATTCAAAAGCATTGATTAGGCATCTTTGATATGCAGACCTCAAAGGAGGGGGTGGTGTTTGGTAGTGGGAAGATACAAAGGTGGATAATATAGTGTTTGCATCTAAGGAGACACAATTCAGTAGCTAATACTCTGTTAAGTATTTAAGGGTATAAAAGGTAAGAACTGTGCCTTGATCACAAATTGATTGCCATTTAAAAAAATTTATTTTATAATTAGAGATATTGTACGTTTTCAGAAAAATCATGCATAATAGTCAGAGTTCCCATAAACCCCCCAATTATTAACACTTTGCATTACTGTGGTAACTTTGTTACAACTGATGAAAGAAAATTATTATACTTGTACTATTAACTATAATCCATAGTTTATATTAGGGTTCACTGTGTTGTACAGTCCCACGTTTTTTTTTTTAATTTTTATTCTAGTAATATATATATATATAACCTAAAATTTCCCTTTTTTACAACATTCAAATATATAATCCAGGGGTATTAATTTCATTCACAATTGTGCCACTATCACCATCCTTCTTTAGCAAGGCTTTTTCATCACATACAGAAACTCTGCACAAATTAAGCATTAACTTCGCATTCCCAATTCCCACCCGGGGCCCCTGGTAGGCTGTATTCTATGAATTTTAGAGCTAGAAACAAGAAAAATTGTTCAAATTATTTCATATCAGTGAGATCATACAATATTTGTCCTTTTGTTTCTAGCTTATCTTACTCAACATGATATCTTCAAGGTTCATCCATGTTGTTGCATGTTTCAGAACATCATTCCTCTTTATGTCTGAATAAAATTCTGTTGTATTTATATACCACATTTCATTTATCCATTCATCTGTTGATAGATACTTGGATTGTCTCCATCTTTTGGCAACCGTGAGTAATACCACTATGAACATTGGTGTGCAAATCTGTTTGAGTCCCTACTTTTAGTTCTTTGGGAGATATACCTAAAAGCAGGATTGCCAGGTCATATGGCAATTCTTTGCTTAACTTGCTGAAGAACTGCCAAACTGTCTTCCACACAGTTTATGAATGTTCCTATTTCTCCACATCCTCTCCAACACATGTTTTTTTTTTTTTTTTTTAATAGTAGTTCATTCTCGTGGGTGTAAAATGGTATTTTATTGTAGTTTTGATTTGCATTTCTCTAATGGCTAATGATATCGAACAACTTCTCATGTGCCTTTTGGCCATTTGTATATCTTCTTTAGAGACATATCTATTCAAGTCTTTTGCCCATTTTTAAATTGGCTTGTCTTTTTGTTGTTGAGTTGTAGGATTTATTGATATAATCTGGATATTAATACCTTATTGGATATGTGGCTTCCAAATATTTTCTGCATTCTGTAGGCTGTCTTTTTACTTTCATGAAGAAGTCCTTTGATGCAGAAAAGTTTTAATTATGATGAAGTGCTGTTTATCTAATCTTATTTTATTGTTTTTGCTTTTGTTGTAAAATCTAAGAAACTATTGCCTAACATAAGGCCCTGGAGATGTTCAAGGAAATACCATGAAATGGGTGGGATTAAAAATGGGTGATTGTAAGGCTAAAAGAAAGTTCAAATCAAGGCATCATGAAGGTGATGCTTTCTTCCTGAAGACTGGCACTCTGGAGCTGGCTGCCAAAAAATCCTTGGCTCCTCTGCCACATGGTAAGGCATATGGCGGTGTCTCCTGTTCTCTCCCTTCTCTTCCAGGTTCTGTTGATATCCAGTCTCTACCTTCTAGTGATTTTCTCTCTCTCTGTCTGAATTTCCTTCTTCTTATAAAGGATACCAGTAATGGGATTAAGACCTATTCTGATTGGTTTGGGCCACACATTAACTAAAGTAACTTCATCAAGGGGTAATGCTTATAATGGTTTCACACCCACAGGAAAGGATTACATTTAAGAACATATTTTTCTGGGGTACATACAATTTCAAAGCACCATATACCCCAACACTGCTGAATTCATTTATTAGCTCTCTTAGCTTTGTTGTGGGTTTTTCATTCTTTTCTATATGTAGGACCATGTCACCTGCAAATAGGGCAAGTTTTACTTCTTTCTTTCCAATTTGGATGCTTTTTATTTCTTTTCTTGTCTAATTGCTCTGGCTACAGCTTACAGTACAATGTTGAACAACAGTGGTGACTGTGGGCATCCTTGGTCTTGTTCCTCATCTTAGAGGGAAAGTTTTCAGTATTGCACCAATGAGTATGATTAATGTTAGCTGTGGGTAATGAATATATATATATATTCCCTTTATCATTTTGATGATGTTTTCTTCTATTCCTAGTTTTCTAAGTGTTTTTTTTTTTTTTTTAATCAGGAAGGGATACTGATTTTGTCAATTGCCTTTTCTGTGTCAGTTGAGATGAATCATGTGGTTTTCCCCTTTTCCATTAATGTGGTGTATTATATTATGTGATTTTCTTATGTTATATCTGATAAATTCCACTTGACCATAGTGTATAATTCTTTTAATGTGCTGTTGGATTCAGTGTGCTAGTATTTTGTTGAGGATTTTTACATCTATGTTCATAAAGGATATTGGTCTATAATTTTCTTTTCTTGGTATCTTTATCTGGCTGTGGTATTAGGGTGATGTTGGCCTCATAGAATGGGTCAGGAAGTGTTACCATTTCTTCAATTTTTTGGAAGAGTTTGAGCAGGACTGGTGTTAATTTCTCTTGGAATGTTTGGTAAAACTCACCAGTGAGTGGTCCTGGGCTTTTCTTTGTTGGGAGCTTTGTACCACGGATTCAATCACTTTATCTGTTTTTAGTCTGTTGAGATCTTCTATTTCTTCTATAGTCAGTATAGGTAGTTTGTGTGTTTCTAGGAATTTGCCCATTTCATCTAACTTATCTAATTTGTTGACATACAGTTCTTCATGGTTTGATTGCCATTTTAACAGAAGGACAAAGCAGGCAAGTTGTCTTGTGATGGTGCATACACACAGTGTAATAGAAGAAAAAAGGGTGGCTTTATAAAGGGAGCAGGCTCTGCTTCTGGTCTGAATTTTAGTACGTTATAGCTGTGTGACCTTGAGCAAGTTGTAGACTTCTAGAACATTGGAACTGAAGGCCCAGAACCCTCATTTTGCAGATGAAAAACTGAAGCTCAGAAAGCTGTCATAAGCTGGAGAAATATGAAAACTGACAAATTCAGTAATTCAAACACCTCTAAGATCTTATCAATCAACTTGTGAATGATGAATTTTCCAAAGCTTAAATACATTCAGGGCTTCAATGAGCTGCAGGTTTGGGAATACAATACCATGAATTATTCCTATAGACAGTGAGAGGAACTTCAAAGTAAGAGAGCAAAGCAGCACAGAAAACGTGAAGGAGATTCTTTTAGCATTGAAGGAACATTGGGAAGGAGTTTAGAGGTGAGACGATGGAGAATGGTGAGACTGCCAGAAGCCAGAGTTATTGGAATGAATGAGTGCTGGAAGAAATTGTGGAGAGCTGAGGGTAGCATGTAGGAGGTTTAGAAAAGTAGGCAGGGGTCGGGGCTTGGGAGGTAGGAACAGCAGTAATGTTTTCCTAAGTTTAAACCTTTTTCTTTTTCATCAACTTAAGGCTCATGTTTTGTGTCCATTATCTGCATAAATGTGCTGGGGCTTTTTGTTCTGTGCTTGGTTGCTTTGGGTAAATAGGCGGGAAGAAACACCAAGCATAGGAAGCTGTGGTGAAGGATGAGGTCTCCAACGCCTCCCAAAAAGAGGCAGAATTCTTAGAATCACTTGCACAACCAACTTTTACCATTCCTCTGAAGGCTTTATTTCTTCAACAAGAAACCGCTCTACATTTAGCCCTGCTTGCCCACTAGAGTTGGGGGTCAAAATGCATAAAGGAGGGAGAGAGTACCCCATTTCCTTTTAGACAGTGACTATATCCTGAGCATCATCAATAACACAGGTGGAAAAAGGCGGGGGGGGTGGGAGAGAGAGAGGAAAAAGCAAAGGTGCATAAGGTGGGTACCCCTTGATAGCGCCAGTTCCAAATGCCATCCTCCTTTGGGCTTCATGCTCCCCTGGTTCATGCTCTTATAAAGCAACATAGGTTTGTTTTTCTATGGTTCCTTTGTCTGCTGTCCAAGTCTGTGCTTCCAAGTCTGTACGTGATTTTTTTTCTCATGTTCTTCTTTTGTTAAAAAAGCAACTATGGCTATAATTCTATGCATGGTCACAGCTAGAATTCCAAGCACAGCCACCGAGCAGCTACCAAGGGGATACTAGAAGTCATCTCTCCTAGGAATGTGCTCTTGGCAAGGCCATGCTGTTTGTGCCAGTCAGGGGAGGAATACAGAGAGAAGGCCCATCACATACATGTTAGATACAGAGATATTTTGAGGGAGAGTAGGTGAGGATGGTTTCTTCAGAAGGCTTTTGCCTCAAGCCCTGAATATGTTTCCTCGACAACAGAACTTGGATATTTCCTCAGTCTGCCAGAGCAGTTTGAAGTGTTATCTGAAGAGTCCATAAAAGATATTTGCTGTAATAGAAATTATATGGGGTTTGGACTCTGAAGACTTGGGTCTGAGCTCTGGCTCTTACTTCCTAGCTACTGGTAAGATGCCTTTCCTAAAGTAAGACTAATAATACTTGTTCCACCTACTTCACAACATGGTAATGAAGAGTAAATGAGAAAAGCTATGATAACACTTTGTAAACTGTAAAGTTGTGCAAATATTACTTAGTTTGCTGTTGTTACCTAGCGATACTTGTTTAGGTTCCAGTGAAGTAACCAGGGTCTATGCATCTGACGGCTTGTCAGGCTCAGTTACAACTGAAGGGTGAAACTAGGTGAGAAAGACTAATACAGATTTCATTTTGAAGAATTAAAACGACACTAGAGATGAACCATATATATTTTTGCTGAATAGTTACTTTGCATGGTGACTACCAACTCCTCACCAGAGATTTGTCATGCATTTAATCTTTTTAAAAAATTTTAAAAGTTGTTTCAACATTCTGTCTTGGGTGTTCCTGAAGGCTTGGCACCCTTCACCGCTCCTTCTCCTCTTATAGGCTCAGCTACAGGTGCTTCTTAAGAGTCTCTCCTCAGGTGGCCTTTCTGGTCTCTGCCTCCCAAACCTGATCCCACTGTCTTACCTGGGCTCCTCCCTTGGACTTGACGTTTCAGATCTGCCTCCTTGCTTCCCAGGGCCATTCCCCCTCATTTCTGGATCACCTGAGGGGGAGGTAGGAGACTTGGGTTCTATATTCTCATCTTGGGGCAGGATGCCTTCTGTTGGAGGATGTGTTTAGAAGTGTCCTGGTCCAAGGGTCTCCCATGCTTC
The DNA here is from genome assembly GCA_029593785.1 of Cabassous unicinctus. Taxonomy (NCBI): domain Eukaryota; kingdom Metazoa; phylum Chordata; class Mammalia; order Cingulata; family Chlamyphoridae; genus Cabassous; species Cabassous unicinctus. The sequence goes on from JAQZBX010008366.1 coordinate 45,867, forward strand.
TTAGCGTTTACTAAAGTGCACTTTCTGATGTACAGGGCACTCCAGCCTAACTGTGGCTGCTATGCTCTCTGTAACTCTTTCATATACCATCTGACCATCTCTTTGAAGCTTCCACAATTGCACATTATATTATGCTGAGGATGGAGTCACTCCATTCTGCTGGGGGGAAACCTAGGAGTCTTGGTTTTTTTTTGTCAGTTACCTCTGGGTGCTCAGCTTTAACCCATGCTGGGCTTACTTTTCCTATGCTGCACTCACTGCTGGGCTCTGCTAACCTGCACTACCAAATAAAGGTATTTTTTTGCATAGTAAAGACAGAACTCTCCCTATGACCACTTGTATCTAGGGACAAGCCGTAAGCCTCTGGATCCTACTGGGAAACTCACCTTGACCTCCTAGATATCTTTCTTACCCACTGGGTTACACTGATCTTCTGGCCTTGCCTCCATATTTGATTCCTTTGATCTCTGCTGAGTTTTGGGGCTTATGATCCTCCATCTCAGGGCTCACATCACCATATTCAATGATCCCTTTGCTCCCAGCTCCAGGGACTGGTCTGCTTAGCCTGTCCCCATTTGCCATGTTGGAGGTGTGAAGAAAGAGCTTCTGGGCAAGACACAGCTAGAAAGAACAACAGACCCTTTTTCTCTCTAGTAGTTCGGAAATGTACCCTTTCTCTCACAGCTGTGTATAAAAGAAGCCAAATGCCCATTCTTAATGTGTAACAACTGAGGCTCACATACAAACTGCTGTTATCTCAGCAGGAGGGCAATTTGCAACCATTTAACATCCTTTCACTCTTCCCTTCTCCACAGTGTATGGTTGCACACACACCAGTCCATATTTATTAGTGCAGATGGTGAGAAACTCATCATTGAAAGGGCTTGGAGCATGGAGGGAAATGGATTTCTGGCCTCATTCTGGCCTTATAAACAAGAAGGCTTGAATGATTTTAGGTTCCTGATTCTTGCCTCAAAAGAGCACAGTGTGCTTCTCTCCAAACACAAGAGGTTGTAAATTGGTAATTCATCTCAACCAAAGGCCACATGATGAGCAATTGTAGAAGTATTTTTTTCTTGTTGTGCAAAGGAGGAACCAGACATCTGAGTGTGAGTTCCAGCTGGTATTTGCCTTTCACCATTTGCAGCTTAAAGGGACTGTCTTGACCAGCCTTGGGCTCTGTGCAGCCTTCTTCTGCTTTTTCACCTGCCTCACTAACACAGCTAGCGCTAGGGTAGAAGGCAGCTCTGCATTTCCTACTGACTTTTTTTTTCAGCGAAAAAATAAATCAGTTCTAATAAAAACATTTATATTATATTCTTTATTGTCAGCTAATCCTGCCCAAACTCATTAAATGGCAGTGTGTGGGTTATTTGCTGTCAGTGAAATTATCAAAGGCATTTTTCAGCTGGGGCACCAGGAAAACATGCTTCAATGCCAACTAAAACAATAATGAGGAAATGTTATGATCAGTCTTGACCAGGTGACCCTGCCCATTTTAGATTAGTTCTTAATTTCAGCACAAGGGTCATCCTGTGAATTCTTACAATAAGTCACTGCTCACCACTCACATGAAAAAGATGTGACTTATTAGAAAACTCACTGTACTCATTGCAGTTAATGAGATGTGGAAAGCTTTGTAATTTGATTTGCTGGGCCATATGCTGTAAAGGGATACTGCTGATTCCATTCCTCCGTATTTAATTTAAGCAGTATGCAATACCTTCTTCATATGGCTACTTATATAATAAAAATTAACTTGGGGTATAAAAAAAACACCATTGTGGGGTTTATTACTTGGCGTGGTTCAGTTTCAAGTGTTTCTCATCAAAACATCTGTAAGTAATGTGTGTGGGTCTAATTTTAAATCCCGCCAAATATTTTCCATTTAACATTTGGTTTAACTGACAAGCTTGCAGAGGTGGTTTTCAGGATTGTTGGTAACAGATATGTACAGTATTCCCAAGGCGATTGCTTTTTTTTTTTTTAAATGAAAGATAGTAATTCAAAACTCTTCTTACTTTTTGCTCCCTTTTACATGTCATTGATACAAACAGCAGTTTTAGAATGTAATCATTTCTCTCTCTTGAAGATCAGGCTGCAGTTTAATCTATTACCCTCTAAAAATAGTTACCTTGGTTTTGGCTTTTGCTTCAGCATCTGAGAGCGAGGATGCCTCTGGCAGATTGGGGAGGCTGAGTGTGGGAAAGGGACTGCTCACCACAGGGCCCTCCTTTTCTCTACACTGGAGAGACACGGAGGGAGGAATGGAGCGAAAAGGCTGATAAATGGGTCAATGTTCAGGGAAGCCTGATAGAGATGCTCTGAGAATCCAAGTTCTGACTTAATTTCCTAACATTAA
>JAQZBX010008367.1:0-48240 GCA_029593785.1 Cabassous unicinctus
GATGATGATGAAGGTAAACAGGAGGGGCCCTCAGCAGTCCATCAGAGTCTGGAGGTGGTGATGATGATGATGATGACGATGATGATGAAGGTAAACAGGAGGGCGCTCCCAGCAGTCTGTCAGAACCTGGAGGTCCAACTATTTCATTGTCCAGGTGGGATCTCAGTGGTCTGGTGAGGCACAGCTGGGGCTGAGCTCAGGCCTCCCCAGAGCTGTGGCCAGAGGGGCTCCCCGCAGCAGGAGCCCCCTGCCCTGCCCACTGAGCCGAGGCCTAGCTCCGCGGCTGCCTTCGGGACTTGGTGAGACAGGCTTGCTGGATGCACTTTCCATTACTTTGAATTAACTCGTACATTGTTGGTCTGCGCTGGTCACTTACTCCCCAAGCCTCATCCGTGCGTCCTGGCAGGCGCCCCCCACAGAGCCTGGGCACCTAGTGACTTGGGGTGAGGGGAGGAGAGAGAGGGCTTCGCTGGCCCCCACCCTGCAGATGGAGCAGCGTCTTGGGCCTGCTCCCGAGAAGCCTCCTCGGCCTTTTAGCTAGTGGCAGAGGCAGCAACCCAAACAAGCCCTGCTGCCGCCCGGTGCCCCAGGACCAAACATTACAGACACCCACTGCAGCTGTTAGGGGGGGTGAGGGAGGGAGGCGCGGGGGGCCCAGGAGGGAGTCAGCACTCAAACAGCAGCAGGTTTCTGGAGTCAATTTTCAGATAATAAAAATAGCAAAGACAGAATTGCACCCGGCACTACCCTCAGCGACGCGCCGTCTTCTGCAATCCTCACAGGAACCTGCAGATGAAGGTAAACTTATCACCCCCATTTTACACGTGGGGACACGGAGGTACAGAAAGCCTCTGGCCTTGCCCCATGTTTCGCCCCTAGCCCGCGAGGGAGTGGACTTTTCTTCATTGTACGATGGGATGGAAAGATAAAGCTGTTTCTTGCCCTTCGCTAAGATTTGGGCTGAATTCTGGGAAACTGGAGGCATGGACGTTTCCTCCAGCCAAGAGAGAACCCCTGGAGCTCGCGGAGGGGCCGGGCCTCGGCTGCATTCCACGGCGGCCACGCGCAGTTGCTTGGAGAGCTCTGGGGACCGTCCTCACCCTGCCTCCTCGCCCTGCCTCTCCCAGAGAAGAATGGCAGGAGGGGACACCCCTCCCCGACGGAGTGGGCTGCTGGCACCCTGGGAGGTGTGTGCTTGGGACACTTCTGCACCACGCTGATCCCCTGCCAGGTGGCAAGATGAGTGTGCCCAGGCCTGGCCCGAGGGCTCACGGGAGAGGGGGGAGCCTGCAGGTTTGGGGACTCTGGAAGCTTTATGGTGGCCAAGAGGTGGGCACCCAAGACAGGGCATGCCACTGGGAAAGCGGAGGGGAGGTGGGGGCTGCGGGCAAAGGCCCCGGAGCCATGTTTGCTGAGCCCCTTTCCCCAAGTATCAGGAGGGCTGGGTGCCCTATGCGGGGTGGCAGGAAGGCCCATCTCCTGCAGAGCTGGGCTCACTTATTTATCCCCGCGTGTTCGCCTCACCCCACCCCCTCTGTGAGCCCCCTGGGGCAGACCCCCCAAAGACCCTACCTTGTGCTGCTCGACTTGAGGTAGAAGCACGGAAAGAACTCAAGACCTGAGCACTGGGAATGCTCGGCTCTCCACCTGGACTGTCCAGCCGCGGTGGCCTCCCCAGGGCCCCCGCAGGTCTTTGGATCCATGTCTGGGGGAAGCTTTTGGGGTCCTGCAGCTGCAGGGTGCTGAGGGCCTGGTCAGAGCCCCGGGGGAGCCCGCGGCCCCCAGCACAAGGGGCCCTGACCGCCCCCTCACTCTTCAGCTCTCCTGCTTTGGGGTCAACTGATCTTGGAATTGGATCTCAAAGCAAACACCATGGAATTTCCTGGGAGAAAGGACGGGGAGGTAAGAGGGTCCCACCTCTTCCCAAAGGAGACTTCAGAAAATGCAGCCCCCTCCGCCTTCCCGCTGGAGCCCTGGGGGGGGGGGCATCAGGTTTTGCCTATCCTGGAAGAATTTTATGTTTGATTTTCTATCTGTGTGCCGCTGGGAGAGGAGGCTGGTTCCGGTCCCCGCAGGCCATGAGCTCGTGTCTCCTGCCTCCTTCGGGGCCACCAAGCAAACCTGAGTGACACCCCACCCTGGCTCGGGCTGGGGCAGAGGGTAAGGGGGCGTGGCTAGGTTCTCATGGGCCTGGGGGCTTGGACCTTAACGTCTGCTGGGACTGTCTTTTAAATTTACTTTTTTATTAGGGAAGCTGTCGGTTTACAGAAAAAGCAGGCAGAAAAGCCAGAGCTCCCTTGCCGTCCGCCCCCGTTATAAACACTTTGCATTAGTGTGTGGTGCCTTTGCCACAATCGCTGGAAGAACAGCAGTGTAATTGCACTACCTAAACTGCGCGGTTTCCACGAGGGCTCCCGGGTCCTGGGGCTGTTTCATTATGTTCTCACCTCAAGCTTTATATTTTGCTCAGACCCGCTCACGGTATAGCTCTGCACGGAATTCAACAGCCAGAGAGAATGCGCTCTTTTTCTCATCTTTTTGACCTAAGATCATGTTGGTGCCAATTTCCTTTAAAAATAATTCATTACCTGCAGGCCGCTGGGGTGCAATCCCAGCGGGCACCCCCGCCGCCCCTCCCTCCGTAATTCCACAGCCTCCCCTGGCTCTCCCTGCCCACGGGGATCCTTGGCCTCTGTGTTTATACACTAATGTTTTTTCTCACACGTTCATTGTGCTGCCCGCCTTAATTTGGTGTCCCGCCGGGCGCCGGCAGGAGGCCACTCAAACATTATGTCAGTGATCTCAAAATTGAGCCCCAGCGCTTTCTTCTGCCAGTGGCCGGAGCAGATGTGTGGCACACTTTATTAACTCAAGTACCCACGAGTTGAAAATTTCATTAGTTTGAGGGGAGGGCTAAGTCCCATCAAGAGACCTGGTCTGGACAGATTCTTTGTGTCAACCTGACCCCTAGCAAAACGGATTACTGTTCTAAGTGAGACAAGTGACCTAATGTTCTGCCTATTATGCACACATGGTCTGTAACCTTTTAAAATACGAGTGTGGGAAACAGCACATTCTGCCACATCCCTGACCACAGATTCCTGACAGGTGGCAGCCGGGCTCTTAGCAACGCCGCCAGGGCCATGGTAGTTCCCTCCGGCCAGGTAGGGGCTGGGGTCAGCTGATGGACGGCCCGCGGGAAAGGAACCGTCAGGGGAGAGCCCCGGCCTCCAGTGCCCCCCTGTGACAGGCCAGGGGAGCGCCCTGGGCTGGGGGCGTCCTCTCGGCACGGGGCCCGGGGCTTGCCACCATGCCTGGGGGAGCCGCGCTACCCGACACGGGGCACTGCCGTGAAGGAGGACTGGCTGAGGCCCCGTGCTGGGCTTGCAGGGACGCCACGTCCCGGCTCATGCCCTGCACAGATGCACCCTCCGCCTTTGCCTACCCTCCGCCCCCTTGTTGTAAGTGCGACAAGAGATCTAACGGCCTGCCTGAGACGACTCGTCTGTGACTTTGAGCACGAGAGTGTGGGAAACTGCAGGTTCTGCCACATCCCTGGCCTCAGATTCCTGACCGGTGGTTGCCGGGCTCTGCGGGGAAAAGGAAGGTATGGTCCGTTGAGGTCAGCGCCTCCTGAGGACTCCCGGGAAGGACCTGAGCTGGGGGCTGTGGTGGAGACCCAGGGGCCCGGCTGTGGCCTGGGAATGAGCAACAGTCGGGGGGCGAGGAGGACGAGGGCAGGGCGGCATCGCCACCAGCCGAGGGTGGCATTTCGAACCGCAGGACCTGGGGAGGCTGCTGGGGGAGGAGAGCCTGAGCAAGGCTTGAACAGGCCGTGGGGATGGGGAAAGGTGGAAGGAAGAGGAGAAGGTGCAGGCCTGGGATGTAGCAGGTGGCAGTGATTGTCCTCGGCACGGTGCGCTTTGACCGTGTTGAATGGTCCTGTGCCGAGAGGGACTTGAACAGAGAATGCTCAGGCCACACTGCTGCTGGACTGGGGTCTCCAGTGGGGCCTGTTGTGGAGACCAGCCCTTGGATGCACAGCTCTTGTGGGGTGGACGAGAATGCTGCAGGGCTGGGTGGTGGCCTCCGGGCCCAGGCTTGGCTCTCCCCGGAGCATCTGTGACCTGGCCTCCCAGAGAGCTGAGGGAGCCGCACTGGCCCCTACCTTCTGACAGACACAAAGCAGAGCTGGTTGTAAAAACTTAATTAAATGCAATATTTTAACAAGAAATTCCAAGAACAGAATGCCCTGCTTGTAAGCCATCACAGACATAAAAGCTGATGGGAAGCGTGTGTTCTGTCCAGCAAGGAAAAAGATAGTGCAGAGAGGGGCGAGCCTGGCTGGTTCCTGGGGTCAGAGCCCAGCGGGGCAGGGGCCACCCCTGTGGGGCTCTGGCTCCTCAGCTGGGGAGAGCCTGGGGTCCTGACCACAGTTCATGCTGAGGACCTACTACCTGCCAGGCTGCGTGCAAGGCTCTGGGTGTACAGTGCACTCCGCGTTCCTCACGTGATCCCATGCTCTGTGAGAGGGGATGCTTTACAAGTTGAAAAGCAACTTGAGGGAGGAGAGGTGACCTCCCTTAGGTCACAGGCTCCTTTTACCCTCCGACCACAGAGCAGAAGAGACCCCTCGAGGAAGCACGGCTGCCCTGGCAGTCCCTAGATTGCAGGCTGGCCCTACCCAGGGCCCCTGCAAGGCTGGGATGTGCCCCCGTAGCGTCCCCTGAGGGAGCACAACCAAATCCTGTCCTATAGCGGCCCGGGCTGAGGGAGGGCAGGCCCCCCATTTCTGAGGAGGGGGCTGCAGATGAGAGTGGTCATGCAGGCCGACCAGCGAACCGGGCCAGCACTCCTGAGGAGCCGGGCGCCCAGCCTTGGGCCAGAGGGAGCACAAGGCCTGCTGGAGAGCGATGACATCAGCTGTGGGCAGACCGCCAAGGTGAACGGAACTCACATGGGGGCTGGACAGTCTGGGAGGGCTTCCTGGAGGTGGTGGGACTCGATTGGTTCAGATATCAGCGTACAACCTAAGTGACTCCTTTTGAGGCAGAAAAGTTGGCTGCAAATTCTACCGCCTACATCCCCGTTTTCTTCCATTAGGCACGGCAGGGCTGTTCCATCGGAACGCGCATCCACAGGGCAGGTCGGTGAACAAGGCTGCAACTTCCGCTGACCTTCCCCTGTGCGGGTCCTCTCTGCAGCAGCACAGGAGAGAGCGGTTCAGGCAGGGCCTTGTCCTGCAGGCGCCTGGAGACGGCAGGCACACTGGGGCTCCCTTTACCCAGACTGCCTTGTCCCAGGAAAATGGTGTGAAATAATCCTGAACGTCGACTGGAAGACATGGTAAGTACAGCCCCGGTTTTATTTGTGAAAGGAAAAGACCTTAAAGCTGTCTGCAGTTGGATCCTGTTGGTCTGAAAGGAAGGCAAGCCTTTTCCTGGTAAGAGGACTGCTTGTCTTTCCCTTCAGTGAAACATCTCACTGGGTTTGTTGGGAATAAAATGGGGGGCCTCGCCCCTTCACCAGACCTAACCTATAGAGAGAGGTTGAGCTAAAAGGAGGTCAGTGTTCTGCACTCCACAGTGACAGGAGCACCCCTCTGCTGGGTGGGACATTCAGGGCCAGGGGGAAGGGGCTGGATGCAGGGAGCCCTGGAGAGACGGAGCAGGTGGCTCACAGGACCGCTGCATGGTAGGGGCGGCTGAGGAGCCTCTGGAGGGCATGTGGGAAGGAGCTCAAACTGGTTTATTTGGATATTTAAAAGGAAGAAGCCCTGCGGATTGGAGAATGGGGGGACATCCAGGCAGCCCACCCTTGGGCACGTAGCAAAGTTGGGGCTTGTGTTTCTGTGTGCTGGGCTTGCTTAAAGTAGGATGTGCTGCTCTACCTGATCCAAATAGAGCCACGGGCTGTCTGTGCAGAGGGGTGTGACCCCCCAACTTCACAGTCACTCGGGCCAGAGGCAGAGGTGGGGCTGGAGCCCAGGACCCCATCAAGGTAGTGGCCCACGCTGAACCACCTGGCTGCCTGCCTGGCCCGATGGAAGGCTCCTGGCAGGCCAAGTTCCCGCGGGGCCTTCCCGGGCTGCCGCTGAAGGACAGGGAAGTGGTGAGTCACAGAGTTAATTATTCTCTGCCTCCCACCCCCGTGCCAAGGCTTCACCCTCCACACGGAGCTGGGGGCGGGGGGACAGTGAAGGCTTGTGCCGCTCATGCCCCTGCCCAGACGTCAAGTAACAAAGCAGGCAGAACAAGCCATCCGAGCCCAGGGGCACCGAAGCCGCTCCCTCTCCGTCCAGGAGAGGAGCCTAGAAGTACCACTTTCGTGTGAATGGCCAGTCAACCAAGTGCTGAGCGAGGTGTTTCAGATGAAGCCCAGAGAAGGCGGTGTTTCAGCAACCTCAGGACAGCCACCACGGGGAACAGAAGAGAACAGAGGAGGCCTGGGAGGAAGCCCGGGCCATGGCCTGCTGCAGGGCAGCGCCACCGCAAGCACGTGGCCCGCTGGTGCTCCAGAGGTGGCAGCGCTGCCTTCCAGGGCCTTGGAAAACCTCCCTTGGGAGGGTGGGGAAGTGCAGTCCATCAGGAGGGAGGACCGAGGCTGGCTCCACCTGCCTCGAGGCCCCAGAGCTGCTGAGCGGCGCCTGGACGTGTGCCAGGTGCGTCAAGAGGTTTCTTTTCCCTTTTTTGTTTTACTTACTTAATAATAGACTAGAAAACCACAGGCGCATTACCCAGCCTAACTGAGACTCGGGCAGTGACAGCAACTTAATCTGCCCGTTGCGCTCATTCAGCCTCTCCCAGCCCTTCTCCGCCGATCTTGAGTTTATCATTCCCTTGCTTTAAGACTGGAATCCTAGAAAACAAGTGTTTTGGTTGTAGTTGATTTTAATATTATTGCAAGGGAGAAATCTGTTGTATTCACTCTTTGGTTCCTTATCTTTTTACTCAATATTATATTGATGCGTCTATCCTGACACAATCAGTTTGTCCATTCTCCGTGTGCTGCACACTCGATATACATGACTTTGTTTAACCCTCATGACAACCCAGTAACAGGAGGGAACCACTTTTCTAGTCCTGCTCGGGGTGGATCCACCAACTCTTCTTTCATTAGCCCCATTTTAAAGATGAAATTGTGGGTTAGAAAAATCAAGCAACTTTCCTGAGGTTACACAACTCATGGATGACAAAACTAGAATTTGGCACCAGAGCGTGGGCCACCTTTTGAGAAGACGACGTGCTGGTGGCCCCCGTCTTCCCTTCCTTAGACTGGTGGAGCTACAGGGCTGCACTGTCCCTTTCCCTCCTCTTTTGGCGCACCGTGTAATTCCAGAAATGATCTAACAACTCCGGCTCCGGTTCAGCCAGCCTGGCCCCGGGACAAGGGCCTTAGTTCTTCTGGAGGTGCCCCGGGCCCCACTGCTCTACCTGGGTCTGATTCCAGCTTGGGTGGGCCCCATTTGATGACAAAGAAGAGGAGGTGTGGAGAGAGGCCCACTGAGGGCCTGCAGTGCACTGGAGGAGTTTGCTCCATCGACCGAGCTGCCCTGTCCTCAGGCCACTCTCTTCTCAGAGCCTAACTATGGACGCCTTTGCCCAGTGTGCCCAGTGTGCACAGCCGGCGTCCCAGTGAAAGCTTGAAGACAAGGGCAGGGACACACGCCCGCAGGTCACGTGTCAGCCGCCTCCACGTCATCCCTCTCGCCCCCAAATCGAGCCTTGGTGGTGAAATTGCCACCAGTGTCCGAGCTGACTGCTTCAGGCCGCAAGCATGGCTGCCTTGAAGCTGCTCAGACCTGGGGGAGGGGTGAGCCAGCTTGCGGGAGGAGGGCAGGGCCCTCTCCTCGTAGGAACACATGCACCTCCTCCCCCACCTTTTATGAAGGCCTGGGACGTTATTTGTTGGTGGCCACCCAGCCATCCCACCAGCAAACGGAGCACTCTGAAGGGAGCTGGGCTGACCTCTTACCCTGAAACAGCAAGACAAGGCGATGAGCTAAGAGTAGGGTCTGTTTCTGCACATTTATCTCTGGTTATTAGACACTTTTAGAGGGAACATCTGTGTGTCCACCCTGAATTCCTACTGCAAGCCCCGTCTGAGGGCCAGTTTGTCCCTTCCCTGACTGAATGGGGACTGAACCATAAATTAGTGTCAGAAGGGGCACCAAGAAGAAGAATTCAAGAGAGGATTTTGTTCATCTCCCGAAAAGGGGGGCTCAGGCTCCTCAGCTGGCTAGCCTTCAAGTGACAAGCAACAGGAAATGGAGGTCGTCCCAAGGGCACCGTGTGGGGTCCCACTCACAGTGGACCTACTGGTGGCAAAGGTTTAGCCTGGGACAGCACTGCCAGGCTAGGTGGGACCTGGGAGTCAACTCCAAGCCCACAACTCAATCCCGCGTCAGGGGCTCTGGGGCCCTGGACTGTGCTCCATTGCTTCATTTCTTCTGTGGTTTTACACTCTGGATATTTGTTTTACAGGAAGAATATCTGTGTTTCTAGCAGCACTTTCCACGTCACCTCACAGTATGTTCTTTGGAGATGTACACGTTGGCTCACTCTCAAGACAACAGGCTGACGAATTGTACAACAGGAAAAAGTTCTTCGTTTTCTTGTTAATTTTTTGGAGGTACTTATAAGGGCATAAAATCAACACAACAATTGACTACCATCCCCCCTTGACCCTATTCCTCTGGGTGTTTTCTAGCCCACACCTCCAATCTGCCTCCCTCCACTTGGCACACCACTGTGACTTGAAATCCACAGGGGATCCCCTAGACCCTTCCCAGCTCTGGTGGGCAATGAGCCCACGGCTCTCTTATAGTGTCCCCTTCACCCCCCTCCTCCCGCTTCTAGACCTAGACCTAGAGCTCTTCAAGTCTCCCAGGTCTGCTTTACTCCTCTCTCCTCGTTGCTCTGCCCACCCTCCCACAACCCCTCCAATCCCCGCACCAGGAGCTGATGAAGGCAGCTCCATTTCCAATAGCGTTGCTCCCATTCCTTCTGCCCTGAACGGTCAGCCACCCGGTTCTGTCAATTCTCCTCTCATGGTGCTGCCGGCGCCCCACCCCTCCTCACCATTCCCAGCGCCCACGACTTGGCTGAGAGCCTCATCATCTCCTACGTGGGCCCTGACACAGCCTCGTGTCCATGTCGACCCCTTCACAGGGCATCCTGCACACGCTGCCATTTCAGGGTTCCTAATTCACAGCTCACCCCACCGTCTGCTCAAGGGCTTTCACTGGATGCCCCTTCCAGCAAGGCGTGCCAAGTCTTCACTCCAGCTTCAAAGCCCTCCGCGGGCCTGTCTGCCTCTTACTTTCCCTGTGTGCTGGAAAAGATCACTCCGCGTCTTCTGAACTTAGTCACCTAGCTTTCTTTGCACGTGTTTCTCCCCTTATCTGCTTGTCAAAATCCTGTGCATCTTCAAGATCCATTCAACCTTCTCCGTGAGCACTTTGCTAATCACACTCTTTCCTGTTTCAAGTGTCAAGTACTTTGTTTATACATGAGACAACACGGGCATTCCACTTCCAACAGACAGATGGACAGACGGACATCCGGGGACTGCATCTTACTGATCTCGGTTTCCTCTCCAGAGCCTTTCACAGTGCTTACCACGCAGCCACGCTGAACGAATGCTCCTTCAGTTGTGCTGCCCTCCCTCCTCGTCTCTCTCCTTGCCATAAACTCATTCAGATGATCACTGACTACTAATGGTTATTTGTTCCCACGCAGTAGTTTAGGTGACAACACTCTGTCACATCTATCATTTCAACTGATTTTCTTGAAGAGCAGTGCACGGTAGGCAGGAAAGATATTCTCTCCATTTTACAGAGAAGAAAACTGAGGCTCACAGAGGGGAAATGATTTGCCCAAAGTCACAAGTAAGTCAGGAATGCAGCGATGGATACAACCCAGAGAAGCATCCTGATACCCAGCAGAAGACCCAAGAAGAGAGAAAGCAAAATCTGACCCCATCAAAGGTTCCCTTCCTCCAAAGCCCTGGAGCAGAGAGAAGTCAGGCTAAGCCGGCCAGGGGCACCTCCCCTGAGGAACACTGGCCAGGAGCCGGCAGGGGGCACTGTGGTGGTCCCACGAGCAGTTTGGACCTGTGGCTGTTTCTCCTCCTCTAGCCCCAGATAAAGAGATCTTCAAGCGAGCACAGGGAACCCGCGACTGCCTCCTCCCCAACAAATTTCGTGTCCCAGGCCTTCAGCTGAATACTCATTAGCCTCTTGCTGCTCCTACCTCACCAGGGAAGCGCTTGCAGAGCTATGCCTGGAGCCACTCACACGTGGTATCTGGGGTTTGGGGTCTAATTCTGCCCCTTCTTCACCCTCAAAACTGACTGCCCATTTACCCAGTGCTTCTCTTCCTCTGTCCCTCCCTCCATCCACCCATCGGCTCATTATCCAACAGCCTTTCCTCGACTCCCAGATCCACGCATCACCATGTACCCCACTTCCCTAGGACTCTTCCTGGCTCCTCAGTTCCAGAAAGAAGAATCCGTCTAAGACGCCAAACGGCTAATGAGTTTCCTTTTCATGCAACACTTGTGCATTTTAACAGCGAGAGTCACCAAGAGAATGTGAAGGTTTCACACAAAAATGTTGGAGGTTGAAGGTAACTTTGGATGAAAAGGGTTTTTTCCAAACAGACATCATACAGGAAGGGGTGGGGTGGGGTGGGCGAGGGCAGTAACCTCCCCCAGGGCTTATTCCCCAGACGTAACACTCTTTGTCCTTCAGTGCCATTGAAAGGAAAGTGCCATTTTATGTCTAACTTTCCCAGTGAAATTAGGAAATTAGTGACAGTGGAGTTGCAGCTTTCCCTCCTGAAGCTTAGCTCAGATGCTCTGCTTGGAGGTTCCCCAGGCTCAGACTCGGACACTGAGGCGAGCGAATGTGGCAGGGGAAAACCCTTGGCCTTAGGTTACCCTTGGGAGTGTTAAATGTTTGGGAATATCGGGGAACTCACGAGCATAAGTGTATGCTCGGCTCCAGAAATGTTAGGAATCCATGCCCCGTCTCTCCTTTCTCATCCTCCCCGCCTTTGGCCAGAATGGATCCTGGATGAGCTGCAGGGAGACTTCTGAGGTCCCTGTTAGTAGGAAGCCCTTGGGGAGAGGACTTCCTGGCCATCCCTGTCCTCTCCTAGCAGACCAGTGAACTAAAGGGCCTGCTGGCTCATCTCGGAGGCTGAAAGCCCTGCCTGGCCAAGGCAGGCTGGTTGCCCAGGAACACTGTGACACCATGTGGGACATAAAGGAAAGTGAGGCGTTCCTTGGGATAAAAGTATGTGAAAGCCCTTAGGAATACTTTTTCCTTCTCACTTGGAAAATGCAATTCCCGAGACCACTCAGTTACCTCGTTTTTAGGAGGTAAAGTATTTCCCCCTACGAATTCTTCCCTTCCCCCCTTACTGGCACTCACACCACAGTGTGTGTTTTGCTAGAGGGTGTGAAGTGCCAGAACATTTGAGTCAATACCCTGATTTCGCTTCTCTTTCAATACGAATCGAATCGGCCGCTTTGAGTGGTACGACACACAATCCAGAGCTCCTTTATTAGGTTCTCCCCACCTCAAGTCGAGCAAAATAACTCAGATCCTGATTTGCTTTAACTTGCAAAACTGCAGTTCCCCGGAGTTCAGGTGCCAGCTTCAGGGCAGGTGCGGCTCACCTGGAATCCTGCTTGTACTCAGCGGCCTCCTGCAGGGCTGCTCGTGGCCCAGCTGTGACCGAGGTGCTGGTCAAGTGACTCCTAGCAAGCCACCCCATCTCACAGGCCTTGGTCAGTGTAATGTTGTATCAGCACATACAGTTTGGATTTCTTATCCAACTCTGTGAACATTTAATTGGGGCAGAAGAATAAATGAGAATTGTTTTAGAAAGCATTAGAAGATGATAGTAAGTTCTCCTGGGGCAACCTTTATGTAGGAGTTCATGTCATAGGCGTTGGTTGATTGCAGCTTTTCCAGTAACTCAGTGATATATTTCAGAAACATGTGGTAGTTTTGAATGGACAGGTCAATCAATCTTGTGGAGCCGGCAATGAATTTTTCATAGCAATCAGAGAGTTGGTCTGAAAAATCCTGCAGTTTATATCTGAACTGCTGCTGGTAATCAGAAATCATTTCCTTCATTGCAGTGGCCCAGCTTTTAATTATTTCCTGAGCAGTGGCAGAAAGCTCTGCAACCTTCTCTTTCCCTTTTCCATCGGCATCAATAAGGATGCTAAGATATTCCTGGAGATTTTTGTGCACAGATTCTTCAACTTGATTTGAAAGTTGGGAAGCAAACTCAGCAGCCCTGCTCGTGTATTTAGAATGCAAGTCTTTAAGGACTGCTAGTATGTTCTGGATCTGGGTGATTACCATTTCTTCAAGTTCATAATATTTCACTGTCCAGCCAACCATGCTTGGATCGATATATTCTTCCTGAAGAGCCTTTATGTACTGATGGAGCTGCTGTAGCTCTTGAGAAGCTTCCTGAAATATGCTTTGAATAATTTCATTATATTTATCAAGGATACTATATAGGTTTTCTTTCAGGAATGGAATATGTACATTGAAGATTGTCATGACCTCAGATTGGGTTTCATTAATGAGATAAGGAAACGTCTTCTCCTTTAAGTGTTTAATTTTGCCTTCTGCGTCTTGGAAAAGGCTTTGTAAAACCCCCTGAAGATCAGTTAGCATCTTTGTACTGTTGACAGACTGGAGGTCATTCAAGCCATCTTGGACCTCTCGTGATAAAAATTTCAACTGTTTCACACCTTCCAGGAATACATCTATTAGTTTGCGGATTCTTGAATAAAAAGGACTTTTGACCTTTAGGTCCTTGATAAATTCGGATTTCTCCTCTAGGTCTTGGAAATAGGAAAAGAGTATTTCTAACCCTTCATGGATTTTAGAATTGACCCAGGACAGAGCCTTCCCTACCTCCCTTATGACCATGTTGCAGAGTTCTTCTCCAGTGTATGTCCCGGCTGCTCCTGGGAGCTGGAATCTGGAGACCCTCAGGAAATGAATGAGTGAGTCAATCAGTTGCATGACTGTCCCGCGGAATTCTTGAAGAAATCGTGCTAAGTGGCCATACATCTTATCCTTGTGTCTCTGGACATTGGTCTGGCCCTCCTGAGCCCATAGTTCCCAGTAAAGTTCCTGGGCCTCATCCTTCCACTGCCCGTAGGTCTCAGCGGTGCTGCCGGCTGCCCTCTGCAGCCTCTCGCCCACCTCATCCATCCGCCTCTGCAGACTCCTTCTCAGCCGGGAAGACGCATCTCGCAGGTCCAGGCCCGTGTATTCCCGGTGGTACTTGTTGACATAGTCGTAGAGTGCCCCCGTGGCCTTGGGCACGTTGTCTTTTAGAGAGCTTAGCAATCTGGAAGCTGCCTCTTCTTCCCAATTAACTTTGATCTGAATTTCATCATTAGATTTCTGGTAACTCAGTTCAGTTTTGAATATGTTGAATTTTTTAACTGGAGGAGACTAAAAGCAGCAAAAAAAAAAAAGGTTAAAAGAACATGTTTTCAATTGACCTTGATTACATACTATAACACACGACAACTTCATTTGCAGCTAAGAGTAAAGCTCAGAGGTGTTTTCATACTTTGTAGGCGAATTATCTTTCATGTATCAGTTTCTGGGTTTGTTTTTAAACAAGTCCACTGTTAATGCCTCTTTATCACATGCCCCAGAAAGGATGAAGATAAATGTGTGCGGCATTTACACACCAACTTTACATTAAGGCCTTGCTAGGCTCAAAATCAGAAAAGGGGGATGGGTGGGAGGAGGAGGGGGAAGGGGGGAGGAGGAGACAGGAAAAGATTAATTCAGGAAAAAAAAAGAAAACAGGCAGAGCCAATCTAGCAGAGACCTAGGAAACCACTGTCAGGAGCAGCCACCCTCCAAGGCCATGACAGACTTCAGGAAAAGAACCTGATGAATCTCCGCCTCTGCTAACGACATCGTTCCTCTGGCTGTGGCAGAGCCAGTAAACTACAGGAGGGAAAGCTGGCATATCTCATCTACCAGTTCTAATGTGAGGAAGATTTTTGAAGCTAAATTTCCGAAACCACTCTCTGAAAAATGTATTCTGCATAAGGTAGAGACTGCCCACGATTTAGTTGTTGAGGTATAACCCTTAGCTTTCTAGATTTGTCCAAAAGTAACAAAGTCAAAGGGATAATTAGGTGAAATGTGTGCCTCTAATAATCAAAATCAATGAGAGGCTCATTGTAATAATTTCTGGAGAACAGTCCCTCAGGGAAGAAGGTCAACCACTCATTGCTTGTCTCTCACCAGTTTTGGAACACCCTGAGAGAATGCCTTGTACAGAATTAAATGCATCCACCCCAATTCCCTATTAGCTCTTGAGGTGTATAACCCATTCAGAGGAGCTCACCTGAGGAAGGTAGTAGAAGTTCCATTTAAAAACATCATCAAGGTCTTCCAAGTCCAAGCCCACAGTGCCCACGGCAGGGGAGTCTGCTGAGGAGGAGAGGCGAGTCTCATTTCTTTGGTAGCGCAGGCAGACGTCAGTGAACAGCGGACTGGTGATGTTAAGGCGAACACCTGTTTCCCAGGCCCTGGAAGCAGACAAGCAGATGAGTTATCACGAAAGGGGCAGAGAGACAGCAAAAGTCACAATGAGCTTTGGAAAGGTATGTAGTTTCAATAAAAGTTCCGTACTGAAGTCCTTGATATTTGTCATCTTCCTTATAGTCTACACTGAAGTCACGGTGTGAAAATATTCCACTGGTCTCACACACTAACAGGCCATCTTCTATTTTGTGTGTTGTCACAACTGTTAGGAGAGATTTCATGTTTTATTAAATTCACAACTCTAAGATATAGACATTTGCATTGTGAAAACTAGAATTCTTCTTAACCAACTGCCTAACTTGTATGTTTGAAGCATGCAATGTGCAGGCCACATTTAAAAATAAATAAATATACAGAAGGATATATTGTTTGCCCTAAAATCATTACAGAAAAATCTAATTTCTTTGAACTGGTTCCTCTTGAATGTGACTAGGTCTTATACCACAGGGTTTTGACATATGGGATATATAAGTTATCTCCCTCCCTCTTTGTAAAAATTCGCTATAGAGAGTAGTTGTGCCTCTAATCATATCTAAATACATACTTACTTACTCAGCACTCACATGAAAACATGTAGCATCTAAGAGAGAAGTCAGAACATTTCCTTACCATTTAGACCATATTCCAGGAAATCTATGGTTGAGCCACTTGTGGATTTCAGGAATGTTTCAACATAGTCTGCTTTGTTTTTCAAGCCAGCACTCCAAGTGGCATTGTACAGGGGAGAGTCCACCTCAAAATGTGCAGTCAGTGCTCCAAAGAAAGGAATGAAAACCCCAGCAGGTACAGACAACTTAATAGAAGGGAGCTCAAATGTCTGCTCAGAAATGCTGATGGTCGGCAAATCGAAGTCTGCAATCTTGTTGGCCAGCTTGTTTAGGTCCAAGACAGTACTGCCAACTGAAATACTTTTTGGAAGGGTGAACTGTGACATAGTTAACTGAGATTCAGGCACACTTATCTCAAAAAAGGCAACTGTGGAGTCTTCTGGTTCAGAATATTTTGTTAACACATCAACTCTGGGGAACTTGACTGTGGGTAGTGTTGAAATGTTGAGGGCAAATGGTGGAGTACTTAGCTTCTTGTAGATTTTTATTTCACTGAAGTCAAGTGTGTATGATGGAACCTGAAGATCTGTAAATGGGACTTGGAATGTAGGAGTGACAAGAGCTGAATTTGGATCATTCAGGTTCAGTCTGGGGATAATGAATTCATTGGCCAGTTCTTGCACAGGGACAGAGAGAAAATAGCCATTGGGGTTTTTGGTGTACACGAGGGCAGTTGAAGCACGAAGGTACTGTCTTTTGTCCATGCTGGTGGTTATATCCAGCTTTAGGAGGTCCCATAAGCTCTTGTCATACACTGGTAGGATTATTTCTTTAAGGAACGACAAGTATCCTCCTAAGGATCCTGCAATGTCAAGGCGTACCTCTTCTTGGTCATTGGAAAGCTGCACATGGTTCTGGAGAGACCCAGAACAGACCTGGACCTCACCTTTCCAGCTGACCTTCTGTTTCCCAGTATTAGCATTCAGGGCCAATTCTTGGCCCAGGTAAGGGATATCAAGGAGGGAACTGGGTTGCTTTGCACGGACCTGAACAAGGGCTGACATTTTCCATGGGGAGAGTTCCAGGGTGGCTTTGCTTGTGTGGTCTCCATGAGTTAAGAAGAGGCCTTTGAGTGATAAACGGTTTATCATACTGCGTTCCCAGACAGCATATATGCGTTGGAGAGTGGCTTCTCCAGCAAAATTTTCTTCTGTTTCAAAATTCCAGATACCATTGACTTTGGAAGCCCCTTGCAGCTTCACTGAAGACCGAGTTCCCTTGGAATTCAAATAAGTGCTGGCCTCACTGGCAATGGTCCCGGAATATTGCCGTGAAAGGACCACACCCTTGACATTGCCTTTGGTAGATGACTCAATGGAAAAGTAAGAGGTGAGGGTTTCCAAGCTGAGCTTGTGCTCAACTGCCCCTTTAGCAGTAGCGTGCAGCTCGGAAGAGTTGAAGTCATACTTTAATTCAATGGATGAAGAGATTGTAGGTTTTGACTTGGTATTTCCATTAAGATCTTGCTTGAAATTCATTCTCAAGATTGGGCTTTGGACTTTGGCAGTTGTTGTCACTGATGCTTCCATGTTTTTCTTATTTAAGCTAATGGTACTGTCATGACTGCTTTCCAGAAATTTGTTACTCAGAGACAAAGCCGTGGCTAACTTCAACCCTCTCTTCCTGGTCAAGCTCGAGGTCCCCTCTAATTTGTACTGCAGCGCATCAAATATGGAAGAAGAGGAGGAAAGGAAATGAGCCACAATATCTGTCTGGTTATAAAGTCCAGCATTGGTATTTAGGGTGATGACAGTTGACTTAAAGGAAAAGTCATAGGTAATATTCCCCATGGCTGGAATGAAAATGTTGTTCAAGGTACTAAGTACCTTGAAATCTGGAAGGGAAAGCTTACGGAGGTTCCTAGGGACATGAAGGGCTGGCAGTTCTAGGGATGGCAGGACTAAGGTGTATGACGGCATGGAGAAGTCAGAGCCTGGGATGGTGAGGCTGGGGGTGCTGATCTCTTTGGGGATCATGTAGCCGAAATCCAACATCTCTACTGTGAATGGAGACACCTCAATGTTGAGGACTGGCAGAGTGTATCCAGGGATTCGAAAGGTCCTGGGGAGTGTGTTGAGGGAGCTTTCAGCTTTGTACTTTTCAAACTTAATTTTTGCTTCATTATAGGACTTGGAAAGAAAATCTAATGCCTTGTCTCTGCCTTTCTCAAAATGCCGGTTGAAGGATTTGATGTTCTGGCTGATAAACTCATAAACTACATGCAAAGGAATTGGGATGGAATGCTTGTCTTTGTTTTTCTTGTACTGAGCCTTGACGCTGAAATCAAATGATTGCCTTGTTGTTCTCAAGAATTCCTTCAAGCCTGTTTTTTCCCATATGGAGAAATTTTGCAGCGGAGGAGTAGTGAGTGGTGTGTAAGGTATAGTCATTTCAGGAATTGTTAAAGGAATGTTTAAGAAATCCAGGTTGGCCTCTCCATTTATTCCTATGTGAGATTCCACACTGTTCTCATTGTTCCCAGCAGAGAAATTTTGATTGTACTTGTACTGATTGAATCTGCCACTTGCTTGCCAACTTGTTTGCTGGACACGAGGACTCAGGAACAGTGCATAGTTATTCAGAAAGTCTATCTTCCCCGACAACTTTAATGGAAAACTCACTTTCAAATTACCTTCATTGTTTGTGGATGCAGTAATCTCATAGGGCTGTGCTGAAAAGAAGAGAGAATTTTTCAAAATTCCGATAACTTTTCCATTTAAATGTGCATCGTGGCTGCCAGTTACCTCTGCCTTCATATCTCCAAGCACTGCCACCCCTTTCGCAGTTAGCTCGCTGCGGCCCACGTGCTGGGATT
Organism: Cabassous unicinctus; assembly: GCA_029593785.1. Taxonomy (NCBI): domain Eukaryota; kingdom Metazoa; phylum Chordata; class Mammalia; order Cingulata; family Chlamyphoridae; genus Cabassous; species Cabassous unicinctus. Next base: position 18,035 of record JAQZBX010008367.1, read on the forward strand.
CGACTTCCGACTGGATTTCAAATTTAGAAAAATTGAGGACGCGAGATTCAAAAACCAAGTTTTGGTTTACTCTTAGGTGTTTGCTGTTGATCTTATTGGACAATCCAAAGGAAGCAGTGGGTCCTTGCACAGTGAAGCTCATTTGTGACTCATGCGTTCCTTCATCCGAGAATTTGGGGTAGGCCCATTTCCACAATCCTGTTCCGGAAGAAGCCCACGTTACATGTCCAGCTTCCAAAAGCGTCTTGATTTCATTGCGCAAGTCAGCTTGACTGGAGAAGTGCAGGGTGGGGATGTTCAGTGTATGGACATACTTTGTGCTGCTGTCCAGGGTAAGCCGCTTGTTGATCTTGACAAGCACACTGCTGCTGAGCTCCAGGGTGTTTTTTTCCGTGTGCAGACTTGCCACTGTGTTTGATTTTCCCATGAGAGTGCTTCCAAGCACCAGCGCTTCACTCCCATGCTCTGTCTTAAGGTACCTGCTGGAGAACATCACAGATTCCTTCACAACCAGCTGGTCAACCTCAGGGTTTGAAAGTTGTGCATTTGCTTGAAAAGCAAAAGTAAGAACTTCAAATTTGGATTCTCCTTTGGCAGAGATGGAAGCCACAATCTCTGCCTTGTTCACTGAAGTGGTTACATTCTGAATGCCGGCGTTTGTGTCCAATGTAAAAAGGGGAGACTGGATTTTCAGAGTGCCGGACAGCTTGCCAAAGGCAGGTATTTCAACTGTGTGTGAGATGCGGGGAAGCTGGAATTCTGGTATGTGAAGATCAGGAACGTGGAAACCTGTAAGGTTGAGATTTGGTATTACGACTTCTGGAATTGTGAGTTCTGGTAGATAAAAGTTTGGCAGAGTGATTCTACCAAGAAGGGTGTCATCCACCTTCAGATCCCTTAGATACACTTCCGGAAGTGGCCACTGCAGCTCACTGTTCAGCATTTGGTCAATGGTTCGGATTATCTTTAACTTCATTTCTGCCAAGTCAATTGTAAACGAAGGAACATGGAAGGTATCAAGGATGGTAAATTCTGGTATGGTGAACTTGGGTGGGATACTTATATCTTTTAGCTGTTTGAAATTTATCTGAACTGACTGAATTCTCAAGTCTGTCAGGGGCACTATGAAGTCAGGAGTCTGAAATGTGCCTTCCTGAAGAGCACGGAGGCTGACTTCAAAGGCAGGCATGGTCCCGAAGACGGTCTGGATTTCAGGAACAGTGAACCCCTGTTCTACCAGTGCTTTCAGGTTTTCAGCCCAGTCTTGGATGGAATACTGTTGTGCAAAGTCAGCTAGGTTCTTAGCGGCAAGCACCCACCAGTCAGAAACATAAGTGACAAGCGTGCTGTAAGCCTGGCTTACCAGGGCCAGGTATCGCTGAAGTTCCCGCTGAGGGTCCATTTGATATACTCGGTCTCGTGCATCTTCTAGGGTCTCTTGGAATTTGGCTTTCATGTAATTTAAAGATGCTGAACCCAGGGCATCGTGTGACCAATCAATGAGTGAGGTTATTTTGGTGTCCTTTAGGATTTCCAAATTGGCTGAGATCATCGCTTTCACCTCCTCTGCAAACAATTTTACTGCTTCAGCTTTCTGTGGTAGTTCCAGAGCCTTTATTTCATCATTAATTCTCTGAGTCACCTCATGGATTTTGTTATTGGTGTCATCCACAAACTGGTTGTAATCAAATGACCTTAATTTCTTTACCAAGATGTCAAGGAATGTGTTTACTTCTTCCATAAATTTTCCAAAATTCATTGCTTTAAGCTTCTTAAGAGCATCATCAATAAACCCAACCAATTTCTCAAAGTAATCTTTTATGTCAACTTGTTTTATGACATCGGTGAGCTTCTGAATGGTCTTCGCCAACTTATATTTATGGGCCAACTGTACTGATTTATCCATTAAAACCTGGATTTGCTGGTCTACTTCATACGTTGTAATTAACTCATGGACTTTAGCACTAAAAGCATTGATTTTCTCAGTTACTTCAAATTCTTCAATGATACTTACAACAATGTATTTCAGTTGCTCAACAATGTCCTTTATTCTCTCAGTTGGAATTGCACTTCTTAACTTATCTAAAAGCACTGTCAAATCAGCAGCCTCAACCTGCTCTTTTAGCTTTTTGGCAAGCTGCTGGATGTCTATATTCTGAACCTGTGTCTCGATCTCTTGCAATTTTTCTTGTATCTGGATTTTGATTTGATACTTAGCATCTTGAATCCAAGATGCAGAACTGCTTCCAGTTTGGTTAAAATCAAGCTTTTCAATAAGCACATATAAGTAATGGATTGTTTTTACTAAATTTACATGGATATGATAATGTTTGTCAAGAATTTTCCATTTTTCAATGATTTTATCAATAATCTTAGCAATAGTGGCTTTAAAATCATGTAGATCATAATTATCTTTAATATACTGATCAAATTGTATCACATATGTCTGTAGTTGAGAGAGTTTTTCATTAAAGCTGATTTTAGCATCATCCAATATAATCTGCAGATCATCTGTTGTAATTCTATAATTTTTGGTGAAAGCAGCTAGTTTCTCCTTGGCATTTATAACGTGTCCCTCCCAATTTAATGTGTTCAGATAGTCAGGAACTTGCTGTCGGAGTTTATCCAGGGCTGCTCTGTATTTCCTCATGAACTGATCAATTTTGATGCGTTTCAATTCTCTCTGTAGGTTTTCTAGCAGAGCTATCATTGCCTTTTGATTCCTCTTAAAATATTCCGGCAGGGTTTTCAAGAACGGGAGGTTGATGGTGTGCACATCTTGGTTCTTATCATATTTTACAGAAGCAAACACAGTGAATTCTTGGGGCTGCTCCACTACATCCCGCAACAGCAGAGCGTCGATGACGTTGGCCGGCTCACTGAGCAAGAACGGGACTTTAATTGGCACGTCCAGCACCGTGAGGTCAGCCAGGGCTCGTCCTCTGAGCTCCACCCCTACTTTGTCTTTAGTGTTGTATGCATCGAAGTCCTGGCTGTATTCGTTGTTGTTCAGTTGAGTCTTGAGCTTCCAGGTCCCTGCCTGCTCACCTGGAGTCAGCAGGGCACTGACTTTGTGATCAAGAATAGTACTGAGGCTTTTTCCGGACTTGAGATGGTGACCAGTGGCTCCCTTGTAATCATGAGAGAAAGTCAGTGCCAGTGGCTCTGCTTTCAGCAGGAATTTGCTATAGAGCTGCCCCGTGTGCTCCCCCCAGAGAACCAGTTTCCCGTTGCCATTTGTGTGTGCATCGATGGTCACTGTAAAGGGGGCCAGCACAGAGTGGAAAACATTGCTGAAATGCAGTGAGTCTGAATTATAGCTGGTACTGATGTCAACCGCGGAAGCCAGTCCCGCAATGTCTGTGTTGAGCCGGTGGCTGAACTCTGTATCCCGGATCTTAGCCACGGTGTCCGCTTTATAACTGGCCGACAAGTCGGCATAAGAAGCGGTGTAGATGTGCTTTATTTCATCATTCTGGTAGGCTCCTTTTATGTTGCCACCCACATTCAGCTTCAGGGGCTCCAGCCGTAATTTCCCGTTGTTGGCCAGATCCAGGGAGCCGTACTTCAGGTCATTGTTTAAAGTAGTGACAAGAGAATAGGGCTGTAGCAATAAATTAAAATTTTGCTTGTAAAACTTGTCCAAGCTGTAAATGTTGTCAAGTTTGGAAGAGAAGTCTAGCGATAACCCCGCGATGGTCAGACTGTTTGCGTAGTCAAGTTTTATGTCCGCGTAGGAGCCCATCAGGTCATCTGAAAGCTTGAGTCCCTCTTTGCTGAGTTTAAAGTTGAAGATGTTTTTGCCGTCGACACCCAGAACCATGGCCTGATAAGCACTGCCCAGTGAGACCTCTGTGAGGGTGGCTTTCCCGTCTAGGCTGAATTTTGCATAGTGCTCCTGGAAGCGGCCATTCGTGGTTAATTTCACTGACGTCCCCGATGGGCCGAGCCCCGCGTTCAGCTCATTCTCCAGCACCAGCGGGCTGTACTTCAAGTTAGTAGTCGAGCTGGTCGACAGGCCGTCTCGGCCAATCCTTAGTGTCGCCTTGTGCGCACCGCTGTTAACCCTGTCCGTGCCCAAGACGTCGGCATTCAGTTCCAGACCCTGGGAATTTAGTGATCCGGAGAGCATGGTGAAGAACCTCAGTGACTTGTAATTGGCCTGGTTCTCGGAACGCAGCAGGGCATTCTGCCTGGAGAAGGTCAGATCCACCTTGCTGGAAGTGGCAAAGTCCTCGAGCTTCCCATTGGTGTCGGATTTCAGAGTCAGCTCGTAGTTCTCGTATTTCAAGAAGGCTGTGTTTTTCATGATGCCATCCTGCAGATCAGAGGTGGAGGTGAGGGAGAGGGCGCCGTCCTGGTATGTGCCCGTTATCTGGTTGGTGCCGTGGACGTAGGAGGAGTTGAAGCTCAGGTTGGACTCTGCGCCTAGCTGACCTGTACTGGCATCCCTCTGGTAAGACAGGCCGTAGGTGCCTTTGGCATAGAATGAGGAGACTCGCAACTGCCCGTCAACCTTTACTTCCTTGATGTACAAATGCTGTTTCTTTTTTGAGTCCAAATAGACTGAAGCAGATATCTGGGTTCCCCAGGCACTGGATGTATCAAACATTAGTAAACCTTTCGAGGCTGGATTATTTCCTCTTTTTTCTACATGACTGAATTTGATATTTGAATCCAGAAATTTGTGGCGAAGAGTTCCATCACATGACAATGTGAAGGCATTCCCGTGGTCATACGTTGTTTCTCCAGATCCTGACATAAAAATGAAAAACCACTGATTAAATTAAGTAATACATTTCCAGAACAATCTCTATGTTGCAAGTCTTTCAATAATAAAATCTGGGTCAAGTCATGCAATTGTCTCCACTTATAACAGAAGCGTATACTCTGTTAGTAAAAGGCCTTCTTCCAGGAAGTTGTCCTCTTTACCACAAACCAGGCTGGGCTAGTTCCCTTAATCAAGTGCTTCCGCTGTACCTTATACTTTTACCTTACACCCTACCCTAGCACTTCCCACAATGAATTATGCTTGCCAATTTATCTGTCTGCCTTCTCGGCCACTGCCTAGTAGAATAGTTGAATCATATTACATGCCCAGTAAATACATCTATTGATATATTGATTGACTGAATGAATGAAAGAGTGAACAACTGAATGAGAAGGCATCTGAGTAGCAAGGAAAGTATCTGTAAGAAAGTCCAAGTCCCTTCCTTCCTGGTGGAGGCCCTCCTTGCAGAGCCTGCCCTGGCTTAGCCCTGTGCACCCTTGACTTGATCGTCCTCCTGCAGGACGAGCTCCTACAATCTGGTTCTTCCTTCCCTTTCCAGGCCTCCCCACCCCACAGTCCTCACAGCCTCAGCCCTATGCACTCTGCCTCCTTTAACACCTTCCTCCCTGGGATGCCCACCCCGGAGGCGGTCGCGCCACTACTCCGAGACTCAGTTTCCCCACCTATACAGTGTAGAAAATAACGCTCCGTTCCAGTGGAGTTGGTGTGACTGAATGAGCTCCTACATGCAAACATATTTCAAGGTAAAAGAAATATACAAACGGATGGTGTGATTTCTTCTAAATGATCAACAAACATCTTGAAGGCTTTACTTTTAACAGGCTGTGTGACTCTGAGCAAACAATTTCAATATCATAATCTATATAAAGGGGATGCTATAAGTTCCACCTACCTCCATCCCCCCAAGTTGCAATAAGATCAAATTAGAGAATATATGTAAAATGCTTTCATTTTCCAAGCCCAATTATTTCTAAATTCCAAACATGGAAATCTTGTAAATGACATAGATCATATAGAAGGAATCTTTTTGTTCTTTAACAAAGTAACTGAATCTGAAAGAGGAGCTAAAAGCAAGCATTACCTTTTTTTAAACTTTCCTGAATTTCCACTTTTTTAAATTAAAAAAACAACAACAGGTGTTTGGACTTTTTAATGGAAATTTACATATCTATATCTCTGTGGCACCAGAACAGCTGTTCTCAGAACAGACTAGCTAAATAAGTTGAAGGAAGGGGTCAGTCCAATCTGTTATTTGGTGACCTCAAAGTAAATAGTCTATTAGATTATCTTTTTTTTCCTATCTAACTGTCTGATGTGGAACAACTTAAATATGGGAATGGGTCAATTCTTACTGGCAAAATAAAATTGCAAAAATCTGAACACATCTCCAGCAGTGAATTTGATCAGTTAAATTAGAGTCCTATAGAACTCAGAATCTCCCAAATGCTTTTCCTTGAGTTCTACGGAAAATGGATGCAAGTCATTGCCTTTTTCCATGAAAACATAGTAGTTAGAATGTTAAGTAACCATAGGTGAAAAGCTATAGGTATCTCTCAAAATACCTGGCTATTTCATATTAATTAATCAGGATGGTTCCGCTAGCATTTAAAATGTGCCTGCACCGAGCAAGGCGAGAGTAGGACAGAGAAGAGCAAGGAGGAGATCCAGCCTGGGCTGCAGCGTGGGGCGCGTCCGAGCCCGCTCACCTTGCACGCTGTAGGAGAGCAGGTCGACCACAGAGTCCGCCTTCACGTGGTACCGAGCCTGCAGGCTGAAGTGGTTGGTGCTGGTGTTGCCGCCAGTGTAGGAGGCGGACCAGTTGTACAGGTTGCTGTAGACATTGGTGGAGAGGTCCAGGACACCCAGGAGAGGCACGCGCAGTTGATACAACTCGGGGATGGTAAAAGTGGGGATCTGGAACTCTCGCGATGGCAGGTGGAATCCCACAGACTTGAAGTTGAGTGCTGGTGTCCGAATACTCTCTAAGATCTTCAGATCTTTGGAAGATTTGCCACCCAAAGGCAAAGGAATCTCAACTTTCACACTGTTCTTGTTCAAGGTATATTTGACCCGGCCATCACTGGAATGACAACAAAGACAAGGTCCTCACGTTCAGACGTCAAGAACTCAAAGCCCTCTGCCATCTGACCTTCCAAGCAACACCGATATGCCCCATTCCCAAACGCACACCGTGCCTTTCCTCGTGCTGCTCTCTGTGCTTGGATTCCTTTGCTCTTAATGCTACCTGCCAAATGCTCAAGGCCATTCACAACCCTTCCAAGAGCTGTTCCTTATCACTGCCACCCCACCGAAGTCTTAATCAATCCCCCTCATTCCTGGAGTCGTGTAGTCCCCTGTACCTGAGACAGCATGCCATAATTCTGCTTATCAAATTAATAATTATTTGTTCAGTCATTCGTGTCCACACAAGGTGATTTATCTGGGAGGAAGGACTACGCAGTAGTAGCACACAGAGGACACTTGACAAATATTTGCTAAACCAGTTAATTTGGGGTTATAGAGCTTCCCCTAGTTGGTTATATTATCTTAGTGCATCAGACTTTCCGAATTGCACTGATGTTACATGTATAGTAGGGATGACAAGGCCTTTCTGCTGACCTCACAGAGTGACGCTTGGATATCAAATGAGAAAAAATACCTGAAAGTGCTCTGCAATCTTTTCAGTACTATGAACATACAAAGGACGATTGCTATAACTAAGAAGAAGAAAGCAGGACAGCAGGGCTTAAGGCCATAAGCAGATAAACTGCTGTTTGCTGCACTGCTCCAGCAGGGGCTGGACGCTGCCTATTTAGGAAGAGGATGTACCGATTGCCCCCAAGGCCCTGTCCAATTCTAAGGCCCAGCGGTCCTGGCTTTACAGCCCAGCACAGAGAGGACTGTTGCTCAGGAGGGTTCCTGGGCGCTCTGAAGCTGCTACCTTTCCCCCTTATCTTCAGAGGGCTTTGTCCACATGCGGGCTCTGGCATACTCCAGCCTTTCCACGTTCATCTATTACACTTTGCTGCTCGGCTACAGAATACCGAAAGACTCAGCTGACGCTTGCCACTTGTTTTCTTAGCCCTGAGGCTAATACGGGGAACTGCCACTCTAGAAAAGAGTCTAGTCTTTTCAGCTCCTGCTCTGACGTTTTCATTTTCATGAAATAAAGCAATCAGAGCATGACACTTATTTTTTTTGTAAATATAAACATGGACTGAGCAGTATGGAACCTGACTTCCACGTAAGGATTAAACTGAACTGAAATATTCTCCCAGATTTCTGCCGTCATTCAGCGCTCAATGGCTATTCTGACCCTCTGTAGCACAGCAACAATTCCTCTAGCCGCTCTTTAAGTCTCAAAGTTAAGGAGGTATGAGCATGTTCTGAACAAAGGGGAGATACACACTTTGAAAACTGAAAGGCTTTCAAATTCAGGTGGAACAGCTGAAAATTATGGTTGCTGTGAATGAAACACCTTAGGGTGATGACACCCTACCTCCCAGATTACGTTCTTAGGCTCTTCCTAGCTGGGCGAGCCTCCACTTTCTGACCTCATGTTAAATACTGCAGAAATCCACAGTGCTTATGCTGCAGTACTAATCTCCTTAAAATGCTAAAATGATTTCACCTAAAAGGTGGCAATTAAAAAAATTTTTTCATCAAAATCATGACAAAGTAAAACCTTCCATTTACTTTGCATGGGTCAAGAAACTTCTCTGGTTTTTTTCTTTTACCTTTTCAGGAATAGGTTTTGTGGGATGTGGAAGTCTGGCAAACCCATTTTCTGTAGGTTCAACTCCTCTAAGCCATTGAGGTGGTCTTGCAAAATCTGGGCATAAGGAAGATGCCCGGATACCTTCTGAAGCCATGTGTTTGTTGCCTATGAAATGGGAGAAGTTTTTTAGGGTAATGGACATGGGTGGCCACAAGGTACAATGAACATTAGATAATAATCCAGTTTTGACAGGTCAGTTAGTAAGCAGGATGATCCACCGAAACTTAAAATATGTCACTGAAAATAATGAATTTTGGTCTTCAGGCCCTGATCTCTTCTCTGATGTTATAAAAGGAATATATAACCTAGGCTTCTAGCCAGTGCCCTGAAGCTTCCCCTGATACCTTTAGGCACAGCAAACTCTTCCTCTTAGTAGCGTCCATTGGTTTCCATCACACGTAGCTTATGCATGCATGAATATTTCTTTTGTTCCCCAAGAATTTTCTGGGGGCAGGAAGCATGCCTTACACATCTTTGGATACTCTTCTGCACCCAACTCAGTGTTGAGAATGTAATTAGTACTTATAATTACTTATAGTAAGTATAACGGCTGACTTATACTTACAACTATTAATTTGGACCCCATGTTCCTGAAAGTCATGTTTGTTTGAGGAACTGTGTGATCCAGGAGGCTCTTGGCGTACACATGCAAGCTTCTCGGATAATCAGAGAGATCCCCTGGGAAGTGGGAAGCCACTTTTTTGGTATCCACGTTGGTGCCTGTCTTCCATTCGAATTCAACCTTCTCTTCATCTGAAAACGCACATGTGAAAAGGCCGTGAAAGGCACCACGTCACCCCCTGACTAATGGCTCTCAACACCCCGCGCTCCCGTGCACAGTGGGCCAGCAAGCGCTCATCTCGGGGGAGCAGGCACGTACCGTAGCGCCACGCCACCTTCTTGGAAACTGTTGAGCCACACGCCATGGCAGATGAGTCCACCTGGAGGATCAGCTTTGTGGGGGACCAGTGGACCAGGCTCTCGCTCCTGGCTTCTGCTTGCAGACGGGGTATGGAGATCACGCCTTTGATTTTGCCTTCTTCCTTACCGTCGTAACTGGTGAAAAGAAAATCAGTGACAGCAACGCTCTTTGGGCATTCCAAGGAGACATGCAGGATTAAACGTGTCGAAGTTGCATGTGTGGTGATAAAAACTAGATATGAGAATGGCTCTGAGAAATTACCATAGAGGAGGCACATTGATGTCTAAAGCTGACACTCAGCACAAATTGAGGGCTTTCCAGGGAGGTACAGGGGAGAAAAAAGGAGGTTTTTGGAAGTGGTTTGAATCCGGCTCTACCATCTATTAGCTCTATTGCCTTGGCCAAATTATTTAACCCCTCTGAGCTACCATTTCCTCATCTACGAATAGGCAAAGCTCCCACCTACCTTGCACAGTAAACTTACTGTGAGAACTGGATAATTTCTCAAAGCACCCAGTACAATGCCTGGTGAATAGCAAGTGCCCAATAAACAGTAGAAGGATGTATCAGGGCAGGTGTGGAGGAGCAAGGTGTGAGGGGCTACAGCTGCCACTTGGACTGCAGACCTGCTGACAGGGATGCACCTGGCGTGGGCAGTTTACAGCTGAAGAGGAAGAAAGGGAAAAAGCCACCAGGGCCTGCAGCTCGGGCCAGATCGCCCCGAGCCCTCCTTACCTCACGTGGCCAGTGACAGTGGCCTCAGTGATCTTCTTGTTCTGCATGTCCAAGGTGAGCTTGAAAGACTTCTTTTCCTTCGCAGATTCATCACTAACTCTGAGGACTGTGCCAAGGTCAACGTCGAAATCGGGAATCTGCATTTCACTGGACAAAGTCATACTCTGCCGGTTATATCTGAACGTCAGAGAAGCCTCAGTCTGTTTCACACCTGCACGAGTGTACAAGAGCATTAGGAAGCTGTGTGGGAAGAAAAAAGAGGAAAAAAGCCAGGAGAGGAAAAGGCAGAGAAACCTCAAGTGCCTGATGTACTGAAACGAGAAAGGAGCTCAGGATTTTACCCCAAATTGCAACTCAGTGGTGTTCATACATTCATTCAATCTACACAAATTTATTGATTGCCTATTATGTGCTAGGTACTGCTCCGGGCACTAGGGAGACCTTGCCCGCATGAAGCTTACATTCTGGTGGGGGATATACAGACAATAAATGAGCATTTATGTCAGAGGGTGATAAATATTATGAAGAAAAGCAAAAGTGGATAAGAGGATAGAGCACAGAAAGTGATGATGGAAGAGGTGCTCTTTCATCTGCAGCAGTCAGAGAAATTGTCTCTGTTATGGGGACATGTGGACCTGAATGAAGAGAGAGGGAGCCATGCAGCTCTTGGGAGGAAGAGCATTCCTGGCAGAGGAAATCAGAAACCCAAAGGCCCTGATGGGGAAACACGGCATGTCCAGGGAGCAGTACGGGCTGACAGTTGTTCTGTGCAAGGCAGGCATGCCCCATACCTCTACATTACTACCCACTGGGGAAGCCTCTCCTGGCCCCTTGCTGTCCTGCCTGGGTCCCCTTCTCTCTGTAACAAGAGTCTTGTAACAAGACTCCCACAGACTCATCGGTTTTATACCTTTTGTAAAACTTTCACATAATTTTTCTTGCTGCATGCACTCCCCACTTTTACCTGTGGAATTGGTTTTGATCTTTTAATTTTATGAAATACTGTCCCTCCTTAAACATTTTCCAAAGTGAACACCTGAGCTTGCTCCATCCCTCACAACCAGCTTCCCCAGCAGCCTTCTCCATCTCAGGAAATGGCAACTCCATTCTTTAGTTGCTCAGGACAGAAAATCTCGGAGTCATCCTGACGCCCGTCTTTCTCTTATACTCAATGCCCAATGCAGCAGCAAATCTTGCCAGTCTGACCTTCAAAATACGGCCAGAATCAGACCCCTTCTTATACCTCCCCTGCCACCGCTCTAATCCAAACCACCACCATCTCTCACCCGGATTATTGCACTAACTTACCTATTAGTTTCTCTGTCCTTGTTCCCCTATAGCCTTTTCTCAACATAAATATAAATTAAATCACAAAAACCCTCTAGTGGCTTCTTATTTCATTCACAGTAAAAGTCAGAGTTCTTACCATGGCCCACATAGACCACCCTGTTCCCCTCTCCTTATCTCTCACCTCTTCTTCTACCACTTTCCTCCCTGATCTCTCTGCTTCAGCCACACTGGCCTCCGTCCCTCCCTCCTCCTCCTCAAATATGGCAGTTATGTGCCAGCCGCAGGGCCTTTGTACGTGCCTCTCAGTCTAGAACACTGTTTCCCACATGACTTAATCCCTTACTTCCTTCAGGTCTCTTTTCAATGCGCAGTTATTTTCAATCCCAAATAGCCCTGCCTTCTCCCATCCCACCAGCTCTCTGCACCCCTAGCCCACACCCTGCTCTATTTTTCTCCCCAGCACTGATCTGACATTATAAAAATTTACTTGTTTGGTTAAACTGTGAGCTTCAAGAGGGCAGAGACTTCATCTTTGTTGTTCACTGGCCTAGCTCCAGCCTTTAGAACAAGCCTGGCACTTAGGCATTCAGTGACTGTCTGTTGAATACATTCAATTAAATTTGCTCTCCTTGTGAGTTCTGAATCTGGGACTGAGGGCAGAGAGGGAGGAGCCCTTTTCGGATACTTACCTTCTGCCTGAGCTATAAACTTCAGCATGTCCACCAAGGTTCTGCCTTCCCTCTGGAGTTCATAGACAGCGCTGGCAGTATACTGCTCTACCTCTCCTGTAGGCTTCAGTTCCAGTTCAAGTCTGAAGATGTTACAAAACAACTGTAACGGTAGAGCTCTTCAATGACCGTGATAATGTCCCCCAAACAACTCAATTGCCAAAAAAAAAAATATATGGGCCTGATTTTAACACTGTCCCTTGCCCTCATGATAATCTTTATGGCCCCTGTAATAGGGACAGACCCCAGGATTCCTGGAGTTTTCTGGACATGCAGAGCAGGACTTGAGCAAGCCAAGAACAAGCAGCAGAAGTGGGGTGAGTCTGCAGACAGCAAGGAGCCCTCAAGCCTGGCGAAGGCTTTGAGCACACCAGTGGGTCAGGAAAGCCATACCAATGTGTTTGGAGGCTGAGAAACACATGCAAATTGGAATTAGGAGCAAATTGGAATCTGCAATAGGATCTCTTCATCAAATGCTAACGGAGAAAGAGGGGACTGTCCACAAACAGGTGCATTTAAAGGACCGACTGTCACCTGCCATGGGCGTGGCTGCTTTGAGGGGTAGAATAGAATCACCTTGAGCTATTTTTTCTTTTAGCTACAGACCTCCCTTAGGGGTTATGACTCCCCTCCTTCCAACCCTGCCTCCTTGCCCCACCCCAGCCTGTAGGGACACCCAGTCCTAGAGCCAAAGTTTGGGTAGGGCATAACCTCCTAAGGCTAGTGACTCTGGCCTACAGCACACAGCAGTTTTTCTTTCGCCCCACGGGGTGGTCCCAGCATGACAGTGAGTAGCTGCTAGGCTGGGCAAGGAGCACCTGCTGTCCCCCATCAGCGGGTAGTAGGAGGAGGCATCTGTGGAGCTGGCACTGGAGTACGCGCCCGTGGTGCAGTAGTTCAGGCCAGGAAAGAAAGGCTTGCAAGCTGACCAGGACTGCTTGCTCTCAACTGGCAGTGGAATCACTTCCGTTTTGGTGGTGGAGACCAGATGCATCACGTTGCTGGTGAAGAAAGAAAGAAAAAGAGTTATCTCCGAGTCACGACTAAATGAACGTCACCGAATCTCAGGGTAAACGCCCTCTTTTCTCACCCTCCTGGGTGCTCTCCCCTCTGTCCACACCCATCTCAAATCATTTGGTTTATTGAAGGTTATCAATAAGACCAACAATCGCAGTGACTCCTTCTCAGGCGTTGGACCAAGTGCTCAATATTTATTATCTGCAAACCCCACAGCAAACGTGAAAAGCAGCCATTAGGATTCCCAGTTTATGGAGGAAACCAAGACTCAGAGATGTTAAGTAACTGATTGCTAGACATTTCTAACTGGTCATCGCACAGCACTTCCATTGCAGGGCATCCCGAGCGAGCATGCATCTTCCTTCCAAACCTGCTGCTCTCCCTCTGTGGTCCCTGTTTCAGTGAAGGGCCTCACACACCTTTCCTTTTCCTCACCCCCACGTCCAGGCAGTCACCAAGCACTCATGATCCCACCTCCTATCAATTTCTAGAGCCGGCCCGCCTCTCTCTAACCTCCACTGGTGCAGGCCGCTATCATCTCTTACCCACATGACTGAGGACTCCTAACTGCTTTCCCTTCTCCAGTCGTGCCTCCCTTCCGTCCATTTTGCAGCCTGGAATCAGTGTATTTATTCTAAATCACCAAGCTTATCTTATTTCTGCTCCTCTTTTAAAGTCTTTTGCCTTCACACAAGCCCAAACTCCTTAGGAGGGCTGGCCCCAGCCGGGCTCTCCGCGGCCATCTCGCCCTTACTTTGCTTGTGCACTTTCCCCCACTGAACTTCTTTCAGTTCCTTGAACCATGTTCTTTCTCCTCCAGGCTTTACACGTGCTTTTCCCATTGCCTGGAACGCGCTTTTCTTTCTCGTATGCCTGGGTGACTCTGGCGCGGTCTTCAGCTATCAGCTGAGGTATCACTTCCTTTAGAAAGCTTTCCCTCTCTGCCACAGGCAACACGATCCGTAATCTCAGGGGACCCTAATACTTCCTCTCGCTGAGCACTCGCTGTACTGTTATCTTGCTTAATTGTATGTCTTTACAGTTAACTGCAAACTCTAAAGAGTCAGGGATCTCGTGTATCTCACTCGACATGCCTGGTACATATTAGGCAATTCATCATGGTTTTTAAATGAGTAAATAAATGTGTCCAAGATATGGAAACTAAGGTAAATCGATATTTAGAGATACCATTGAAAAGGGAGCTCTCAGGATGAGGCTACATCTCAAAATCATGAGATGAAGGGTTTCATGCTTTACCCGCTGAACTGGTCACCACAAATCAGTATGACCGTTGCTATTTTTCCCAGGAAAAATGCTCATTTCCCAAGGATGACTTCTTTAGAGTCAGCGTTTCTTCATTCTCAAAAACAAACAAAAACAACCTGAAAACAACTAAATAACCAACAAGATTTAAGTCTCAATGCAGAGAGACACAGGACAGTTTAGTGAAATGTGCAACGTAGAGTAATTATTTAGTGAGTCCAGGCTAGGTTAAAAACAGGTAATCCAACCCCCGCCCCACCCCAGGTCCACTGGGGCCTAAATCATTTCAAGCAGCTGTCGAGCTTGGTCAAACCGAGGCCACATCCTCAAGGAATCTGCTCGGCAGCCCTCGCTGAAAGACTTACCTGACGCTGAACAGCTTGACCAGCCTCTTGGGAGAAGGAATGATGAACTTCAGCTGCTCAGCTTTTAGGGCCACCTGCACCTCCAGGCCTGACTCATGGAAGAGGTTGGTGTTCATCTGGACCCCGCTCCTGGCAAACTCTGGAATGGCGATGCCCATATTTGTCACAAACTCCAAGGACACAGAAGGCTTTGCCACCAGTTCTGCCTGCATCTATGAGTCAGAAAACAACCTACTTAGCTTTGCAAAATAGTTAGTAGCCAGATCAGCCACCCTTATCCATCCCTGGGCAAACATCTCTGGTTGCCTCACACTGCAGGAAGCATTATTGTGGTTTGTTTGCAGGAAGAAGAGCCTAGTTCTCAATTCCCCAGAGCCAGAAGTACCCGAGTTAACTTTAAGTATAACAGGATAAAAAGATGACAGGGATCCTCGTTTACTGGGTGTGGCAGTTTGATATAGTTATAAATTCCAAAAATAGATATTGGATTATGCTTGTAAACTGGTCTGTTCCTCTGGGTGTGATTAAGTTATGATTAGGGCTTTGATTGGACCATGTTAGTAGGACGTTGAGTCCCCGTCCCTTGGTGAGTGGGGACACAGAGATAAAAGACATGGCAAAGGACAGAGCTGGAGTTTTGAGTTGAAGTTCTGATGTGGAGTTTTAATGCTGGAGCCCAGGGAAGAAAGCACACAGAGGAGCTTGGTCGTGAGGAAGGAGAGAAGGCCCCAGGAAAAGAGACGAGCCGTTTGCTTGATAGGCTACAGCTGGCCTTGTGGAGTGAAGCAATCTGAGCCTGGAGAGAGGCAAGCCCCGGGAAGAAAGGAACCCAGGAAGCCCAAACCATGGCAGAAGTCGACAGCCATCTTGCTCCAACACATGGCAACAAACTTTGGTGAGGGAAGAAACTTATGCTTTATGGCCTGGTAACTGTGGGATTCTACCCCAAATAAATACCCTTTATAAAAGCCAACCGATTTCTGGTATTTTGCATCAGCACCCCTTTGGCTGGCTAACACATTAGGAGAGCAGCTGAGTTCTCAGTCTTACTGCCTAACCCCAGTGGGAGCTGTTGAAATGAAGGATCCCAGTGGAACCCTAAAATGTTCAATGCAAATTAACATGAACATTACAGTGATGATGCACTTTGTCTTGAACTAGAAATACTTTTAAAAATTGCACAAGAAACTCATCCTGAAGGAAAAGAACAATACAAGGAATCAAAAAGCGAACAAGGTCTTACATTGGCTGTTTCAAGTTTCACCCCAGCCTTGGTCCCAGGAGCGATGACTCCGGATGATGACACTTGCAATTGTAATCCTGCTCCGGTGGGGAGCTCGAAGGCGTTGTCCATGAAGATGTAGTGAAGAAATAAGTCACTCTTTGAACCTTTCCTTATGGCCTCTCCAATCTGTTGACCCAACAGGGAAAAGTGGCTGAAAATAAGCCTCATCAGGTGGATTATGTTAAATACAACCTCTTGTATTTTGGACAGTAATTCCTCTTTATTTAGCAGGAGAGGGACTAGCATATTTTGATAAGCTGAATAATTTGATAAACAAAGGTTAACGGTCACTGATTTCAACAAACTAGGAATATGAGAAGTTGCTCAGGATAGATTAATAATAATTACTATTAATAATTATTAATTGGCAACTCAGAAGGCACTTAAGACTATAGCTGCAGCTCAGAGCTTTATGAACTTTAAGTATCATTGCATGGCCTAGTTTAATTCTTCTGGTGGTTTATAGTCCGAATGTAAATGAAGGTTTACTTGGAATATATTATATTACGGTATGTTTGGATATTTTATCCCTTATTAAAATAAAAATTATAGCTAATATTTGGATGGTGGGTTACAGTTTACCATATATTTTCTGTCATAATCACTGCTTTATTCAATATTAAAAGGAAACCTACAGCATAAGTGGGGGAAGTTACACTCAATATTGTTTTTCAGCTAAACAAACCAAGGATCTTAAAAGATACATTTAACATTATGGATAGCTTAATTTTTAAATGCTACCAATTCACTGTGACCAAAAGATCTCCGAAATTCAAGGTAAACCCACCTAGTGAAAGAGGTACTAGGACTTTCTCTGGTTTGTGTTTCTGGGATCATAGGGGAGTCTGGGAGATTTCAAAGGGCACCAGCTAATCTCGTTGGACCGGTCCACATACCATTTGGGGGATCCCCTGCAGAGTGTGCGCGGCATTCAGCAGCAGCCTTCCCAAGAGCTGGAGGTCATGGAGCCTGACGAAGCCAAGCTCCTCTCCCAAGATGCGGAGGTAGGCTCTAGCTTCTGGGGCTTCACTGGATTTCAAATCTTTGATCAGCTTCTCAACATTGAGCATAAATCCATTCACCATGTCCTAGGAATTAGAAAAATAGAATGCCCAGTGAGGGGTCAGCATTGTTCACGAACTTTAGATTCCTGACATAGGGACTGTCTTCTGCAGCCACATTGGGCCTAAATCCAAACATTAAAGCTGGGGAGACAGGGCATATGCTGAAATCAGGCTCCCACCTTTCACTGAAAGATGAATCCTCCAAATTGAGATGAAACTATGGGGTCTTGTCAGGGGTGGAGTGCCTGCAAAGCTGTTCTTAACTTGGAATGACGTAGGTCTACTAAGGGGGCTCCCTGCCCTCCAAGAGCCCAGGATCCATAGGGCTCTCCAAGACCAGAAGATCCTCTGTCCATGCCACTGCTTAGCCTTCTCTCCTTTGACTATGGGAAAATGTAGCTTCTGTATAAATTGGCCAAAGCTTAGTAAAAATCATCTCATCTTAGACAGGTGTCTAGAGATAGGAATTCCATAGACTGAAGCCTAGGCTTTGAGAAGGAAGAGAGAGACAGGCAAACTCAAGACAGATCAGACTCTCGGAACCTCCAGACAAGGAAAGTAAATTAGAAATGGAGGTGGGGCCACCTGTGAGCGTCTAGGGATAAATTAAGGGCTTCTCAAACTTGAATGTGCATAACATATGCAAGTTAATGGGGAGCTTGTTAAAATGCAAATTCTGATTCAGTTGGTCTGGGTTGGGACCTGAGAGACTGCATTTCTAACAAGCTCCCGGTGTGAGGCCAATGACCAGACCACACTTTGGTTAGCAGAAACATTAAAGGGTAAGAAGCTCCAGATTACACAACCTATTTTCTGCTTGTAAAGGAGAGACTCAGGCTAGCTTCAAAGTGGATTTAGCCAATGCACTGTTGCGATGAGAAACACAGAAAGCAGTTAATAATGAAAATACTAATTTAAAAATCATATTAGTATCTGCTTACTGAGCAATCAATGCCTATTAGGCACTGTGCTTATTACTGTACATATCTAATTTCATTATTATCACTCTGGGGATGAGGAAATGATATGCATAATACCAAGTCACTTGCCCAGGTTTGCACAGCCTGATGATGACAGCCAGGTTAGAATTCAAACCCATGCCCCAGAGCTCAGGCTCTTAATCATTACACTAGAGGGTCTCTCATAAGCATGGCCCAGGGCGCAGTGACTCCAGGACTCCAACCACAAAGCTCACTGGCCCTCAGCCCCAGGGGACTGGTTAACAGCCACAGCTCTCGCTTCAGTTAGATAGTACCTTGATGTCTGACAAGCTTAGGTGAGAATGCTTTGGTGTTGAGACTCAAAGCTTTCCTTGAGAAGATAAGTGACAAATACATACCTGCTCACGTTTATCGCCTTTGGAGTAGCCAAAGTGGTCCACCAAGACCTTGGAGACATGATCAGGAACTTGACCATCAACCCAGTACAAAGCCTTGTTGACACTGTGTGGGAAAAACCCTTGCTTCCCAAAGAGAGCTTCCAGGGTTGGCTCAAAGCCTTTTCCTTCCAAGCCAATCTGCGAACAGAGTCGAAAACGTGGCAGGAAAATGCCATCAGGTTTCTTTGCTGTATGTCACTCTCCCATTCCTCTCTCTACGTCCATTTAATTAAATAAGTATTTGATGAATATTACAGGGCAGGAGCTTAACTTAGCACTTCCCAGAAACTGTCTTATTTCAATCTCTCTAGAATCTTGAAATGGTAAACCTACCATTTACTTTAAAATTTTTTTTACAGCAGAGAAAGCTGGGTTTCATAGAGCATAAATAATTAAACCAATGATAGAGAGTTGGGAGTGGCTTTGGGATTTGAACCAGGACTGTCTGACTCGACAGCCCACGAGTTTACTTGGGTCTGGGGTTTCAGGGCTTCCAAGCTCTGAGGCATCTGTATTTACGTGAGCACTATAGAGCCGTGCTTTAGGTGAGCCCTGGGGTTGGAGGGGAGTGGACATGAGGGGGAACGGGAAGAAGACGGTCTCAAAATGATGGTGGAAACCGCCTGATGAGTCTTGTTCCTCCAGGGCTGGCTCACGATGCCCCTGGCTTTCTGGTTCAGAATGGGTTGGAGGATTCAAGACTCTTCTTCCATATCACACACATACCTCGAAGAGGTCAGCTGGAGCGAATCCAAGGACAGTGAGGGTAGTTTTCAGCATGCTCTCTTTAGGAAGGTAATTATTTGGATCAAATATAAGATTCCCTTCGATTTTGGCTGAGACTGGGTCAAGTGATGGAAGAGACACAGATTTGGAAAGGTGATAGTTCCGGGAAAATTTTTTGAAATCCATGATAGTTGGAAGTTGAGATCCTTTCAGAGCTTCCTCCACTAATTTCTTCAGACTAGATGAAAAGAAAGGGACACACCATGTCATTTAGCCATTGTCTCTTACTTTGAGTAAATAGGGATCTCTACTAGCTATCAAACCACTTAGGTTTCATTGCCCCAAGACTGGCTCAGGGTGTGCCACACACTTGCACAAATGTGTGTTAGAGAAGAAAGCACACTCCACGAAGGGCAGGCAGTGGCTGTATCAGAACTGAGCTTTGGGATTCCAACCCAGGGCCCTCTGTGGCGGATGTGAGAAAAGTACTCTTACTCATGAATGTACAATTCTTCTGAGTTTAAGATGTTGGCAATGTGGGAAGCCACAAAGTTCTTCACTTGCTCATTCTGTTCCCGTAGGAGAAGCCGGGCGATCTTGTTCACCTCTGACTGGGAAGGCTCCCTCATCAACATGAGGTAGGCGGCCAGTCGCTTATCCACTGGAGAAGCACCATCGAGGAAGGCCTGAAGAAGGACTCCCCGGACCTGTAGCCACAAGAGGAGACTCCATCACCATCCTTAGGTCAGAACACAGAATGTGCCTGGCACACCCTGGCATGACCTGCTAGCTCTTTCTTGTGTGCAAGTCTAATTTCTCCAAGTGAAATCATCCTCCACATGTTGGTACTGAATTTTCTCGGCAGTGTTCCCTAGAGCAACCAGCTCAAACAAAGCAGGGCTCCCAGAAGATTCTTACCAAATGTATGTAGAATTCAATGACATGAAAATACACACATCATGACCAAGTTATAATTTGTTTGGAGATCTGTGACTAAGTGAAGAGAAGATTGTTTTGGCATAAATTATTTCATTTTGAGGGTAAAATGGGACAAGGATGGGGGGAGTCTGGGACTATTCAGGTAGTTTCCAAAGCTCTAGGGTCGTGGACACTTAAGAGGGGGCCAGGTTGACTACCCTAGTTTGGGGGAGATTGGGGAGAGTCAGGTGTGTTCTCCCAGGGTGGGCCTAAGGGTTGCTCTGACAAGAGGACAGCATGCAGGTAAAATCTCATCTTCTCCATGCTGAAGTAGCAGCAAGGTCAAATATTTCTCTCACGTCCACATACTGGTAGGCAGTCAGGTCAATAGACTTGCAGAATTTTGCAATTAGAAAACAGTAGCTTACAGTCAGTACGATGATGAAATTTAGAACCCTGTGTGCCTGGCACTTTCCAGGTCCTTGGCAATCTGAATAAACTTCACTTTCAGAGCTCCCACTCCCATGGACTCTACCTCCTCTTTAAGTGCCATTTTCCGCAGGGCCTGGATAGCAGCTTTCTGAATCAGCAGTGATGGTTCCATACTTCTGATACATTTCAGGACCGAAGATTTTAGTCTGGGGTTCACCTGCTCCATGGTTCTGCCCATATTTCCAATGACCTACATAGAAGAAAAGAGACAAGAAGATACCAGAGTGCAGAAGGCAAAGGAAAGGGTGCTCAGGGAAGGTGTTTCTGAAATCAAGCATATCATACAAAATGCTACAAGTACCCTCAGAATCAAGTAGGTGTGCTCTTTGTTCCCTGTGCAGTCATTGCGAATCTCTTCCAACAGGTAATCAGCAATGTCCAGCAGGTCCTGGGTCACCTCCCGGAAGGTTTCATAGTAGCTACAGAAATAAGGGAAGAGAGTTAGGACTCAGCAAGCATATCTGGGTTTCTCTTAAAATCCAAACTTGGGTTTGCTGATTTCTTACTTCAAGCTGGTGTTCTTAAAACGATCAGCAGCGAAACAAAAGAGAAAGCACCAGAGTTTGGAAGCGGAGGCAGAGGAAGAACTTTAATACAGAGATGTGGACTATCCTCAGCTCCAAAGGGGAGAGATAGAGTGAAAACCAACTCACTTGTTGGCCACGAGGCTGAGGGCGTAGAAGGTGGCCCGGCTCCGCTGCTCTTTGGCCATGTTGAAGATTTCCCGCAGCCTCTCTGCCGAGGGCTCTGGGATCAGGGCCACCAGGTAGGTCACCACGTCTATCAGAAGAGGGTTGGCTTTCTCGTTCCTCAGCCACTGGAGGATGTGAGTGTAACACTGCGGCTGCCCGCACTGGACCAGGGCTTGTAAAGTGATGGGGCTGAGAAGAAAAGGGCGCAGCCAGTTACATGGACCACTTTCAAAGCAGATGAAATACCCTTTGTCCATGGTGTCCCCTCCATCAGGAGGGCCCTTACTTCCCTTATTCACTATCCAAATCCAGCCACTTTCAAAACCCAACTCAGATCCCAAGAACCATGATGCCTTCCCTAAGAGAGTTCCAGTCCTCGTTCGCTTCTCCGACCCCCACAGAGCCGTGAAGTGTAGACAAATTATATTACTGCTTTGTTTGTCTGAGTTCTCTCAGACTTCCCAGAGTCTCGGACAAACAAATAGAGCTAGGAATTAGGAGATACTGATCAAAATGTGGCCACTGTGTTTCCAGTTTTCAGATGCTAACATTCCCCTTCTCCTATGTCCCGCCTCTTTTAACAAGCAAATGAATGTTAAATTCATGCAAATTCACACCCCCCTTGAAGGTTTACATGTTCGTGTGTGTGCACACGCATGTGTGTGTTGCCCATGGAACGCGAACCTTTCTGAGGCAAGGCTAAAGGCACCTTGCCTGGTATTTCTCTATCCAGCAAAGGTTAACTTTCTGACTGAAGTTTAATGGTGCCTGAGAATGAAGATTCTCTCTTTGGCCAAGGTCTGAATTTCGGCAGCCACCATAGGTTAAATGAAAGACTGAGCCTTGACACGAAAGAAATACCTGGAGACCTCGGTCAGCTTCGGCAGGAGGGATTTCACTGCCTCGTGGCTGAGGCCTCTCAGCTCAGTAACCAGTTTACTGAAGAGCATAGCTCTCTGGGCATTCTGCTCTGAGATGGACAGTTTTTGTAGCTCCTGGAGAGTCTTCAAAACAGCCTCTGCCTGCTTTGGAGGTGACGTGGCTTTGGTGTTCTCAAAGGCAAGACCTACCTCTTCGGTCCCTGGAAGAAGGAAAAGCGTCAGAGGAATTCTTGCCTACCGTTACATCTCAACCACATCTTTGTAGACTGGAACCTGGAAACTGAGGCAGTATTCGGCAAAGGGGAGGACAGCAGAAAAGCCGCCTGTACTCAATGTCTAATAGGCACCTGGCCCTATGCTAGGTGTTTGACTTACATTTTTTCCCCACTGAATCATCAAAATACTCCTGAGGGCAAGAGATGAGCAACTAACTTGCCCAAGAACATCCTAAGACGAAGCTGGAATTAAATTCAGGCTTGTCTGAATTCATTATCAGGTTATCTCTGCTAGAAAGGATTGGTGAGGAGGACCTGCTTCCCATACTACTTCTCGACCTCCATTCCTTCTAGTTGGATCCACTAGGAGCCTGCGGGGAGGGAAGATGCCCTTGTGTCCCCGCCATCACCCTGCTCTGACCTACACCAGGATGAGTGTCAGTACGGAAAGCGTCCTGGACTGAGCAGACCTAATATTCTGTGACCTGAATAAATCACTAATCTTCTCTGTGTGTCATTATTCCTTCTAGTCGAATGGGTAAAAAGGCACATGTTCCTGACATTGGACATCACAGGTTGCTATGAACAAAGAGAACAATGAGGTAATGTATAAGAAAGATGTTTGACAGTTTTAAATAAAATGGAAATGCAGGGTGTTAGGGTTGGGTTAGAGATCTCCCAAATGCCTTCTAGCTCTAAAGCCTGGGTCCTGGGATTATTATCTGGCCTGACCCCACTGCCACTCGACATTCTGAAATGAATATGCTTTCTCATGAGAGGTAGCTCTGCGGCCAGAGTGTCAGAGCCCACTTAAGTCACGTGTGAGCAGGTATTTAACAGGGCTAAGTCATGATTGGCATATCTTGGGCAGACCTCCCAGCCCCGGCAACCATGTGGACGTAGAGACCTACCTCCCTCAAAGAAGCGGCTGTTGATCTTAGGTGTGTCTTCAAGTTTCAAAGACTGTGTAACATGCACCATCATTCCATACTTATTCCTGGAAACAAAGCAGGCACATCACATGGCTGATGGCCAACCCGGGAGCACATGATTTTTCCATGTTGGATATTTCCCCCTTCTTCTGCTTCTACCCAAATCCTGCCCATGTTTCACAGCATGGTCGAATCCAGCCATCCTAAACCCTCCTGGTCGTGCTAGTTGTCCTTCCATTAGGACGACAGGTGTACCTTATACACTCCACCTGTGTGTAGGGACTAACACTGTGCCCTGAAATTCTTTTGCATCTCCCATAGCACAGTGCCAAGAAAACAGCAGTTCCTCAATAAATATTAGCTGCTCAATCAATTTCCAAAATGGATTTGGATACACAAGTCTCCAGTCCGAATCGCAAATCCTCCTTTTTCAAAGACGGAAGGCTGCAGTGATGCCCAGGTCTTCCTGATCTACAGCCTTTAAACTCTAGGACGAGGGTATCTTCTGTTGGTCTTGAATTGGTCTGCATGCCTGAGGCTTTTCTGCCAAATTGTCTGTGAGGTTGGGCATGGCAACAGGGATGGGCTCTGCCTGGCACATCTCCAGAGCCCCTCCCAGGCACAGCCTAACCTGGAACAGGGCACGTGAGAAGCCGTCAGCTTGCACCACCTGTTACATGATGGACCAAGGGTGCAGCAGGTGACTTACTTGTAGGAGAAAGGCAGGAAGAGGTGCTGCTCCTTGCAGATAGCTTCTGACACATGCTTCTTCCTGGAGTCCAGGGTGTACTGGCAGGATTGGCTGCTGCTGATCAGAGAGGACAAGGGGCGGACCTGGGAAGGGGGTTGGGGAAAGGCATTTTGGTCAGGCTTTGGCTTGAAACTGAGTCTTCAGTCACAGGCATTCACTTTGGGAATGGAGTCCTGTACCAATAAACTCGCCAAGAGAAGAGAGCTTGGAACTTGGCATTTAGGCAAGGGGCTGCGACAACTCGGCATCCCCAAAGCCGAGTCCAGCTATGGACCCTCTTCTCCATGTCAACTGACCTCCCAACCTGCACAAAGTATGCACCACGTATTTGTATTCTAGGTGTTCCCATCCCATCACACAGAATACTTCACACGTACTCATTTCTTCTTTGCTTAGACGCTCTCCCTGACGTCTCCCTTCCATTTACACGTTCTGTGTATTTTTCTGGTTCATGTTCCACATGCTCCGTGAGACTCTGCCCAAAGAGCCTCACAAAGAGCACTTTCTCCCTCCTGGCCAGCCCTAGCACTGCTTGTCTGCACAGCTCGGTTGGTCACTTTATTGGGTACATCATACACTGTCCTCTACTGCCAAGACGCATCCTCAGGAAGAGGTGAGCATCCTGATGGGAGGGTCCGTGGTTCATCTGCCATTGCCCCTCCCTCGGTGCTGCCAAAAGGAGGGCTGAGCGGACAGCAGGCACTCAGAAAAGTTGCATCAGCCAACGGATCGGCTTCTTCTGCCCATGGCCCTTGTGGTCATCTGACCCCCTATTTTTAGCCCCAAGGACAATGTCCAGGAACATTGCTGAGGATGGCAGTGATTGCTCAAGTCCTTCCTGTTTACTGAGACAACCTGTGACTCACGTCCCAGCGGATGTGACCAGGGCAGAGGTTAGGCAAGCTCACACCGCTGGTGCTCTAGGACCAGAGGAAGTGGGTGAGCAGGGGGTGGCATGGGTGGGAGGCACAGGGGTCAGGCTTGCTCAGGGTCGTTCTTGGGGAGGGGGGACGGGCAGGAAGCTGGTTTCCATCCATGTAACTTCACAGGAGTGAGCAAGAGAACAGAGGTCTCGGAACTTCCTCTGAGGCCAGGGGCATGGAGCTGGGGGCTTCCAGTTCTCGCACAGGAAGGAAGGCGGATGGCTCTGACGTTCTGTGTCCAGCCCCAGAGCCTTCCCCGGGGAGAGATTCCCTCTATTCTCGAGTGGCGGCAGAGTTTAGTTTCAGCAGAAGAAGCAGGAGGACAGCGCACGGCCCAGCCTGGTTACTGACAGGCCACGCGGCTTTGGGCCAACTGGTCCTCAGTCCCCTGCTTATGCAAGGAGAGCGCTGGGCTGGTTCTTGGTTCCTGGCTCTAACATTTCAGAATTTTGTTACTCAAGAGTAGAGGCTGTGAGTGATTAGACTAGCACGGCTGACTGAGACTTACCATGCCCCTGATGAAAGCAAGGGGGCTCACGCCGGTTCCGATGGGCTTGAAGCCATCACACTTCTCCAGGTTCCTCTCAATGGCTATTTCTGTGGCCACATGTCCCTTCTTGGCTTTCACCGTGAAGTGGCTGGAGCAGTTTCCGTAAACAGTGTCCTGTGGGGGCAGAAGACCAAGAATGCTCAGCACGAGGAAAACGCCTCAGTGCTTCCGAGGACCCGGGGAAGGCGCCTGGGAGCAAAGGCGGAAGCCCCCGGGGACGGGAGAGGGCGTTTGTGCGGCCGGGTGCGGGCCCGCTGCGGGGAGGCCGCCGGGGCTCGGGGCCTGCGCTCTGCGGCCTCTCCTCCCGGGCTCCGGGACCGCACGTGCCCCGCGGGTCCTGGCTTTCCCCCGGGCCCTGCAGCTCTGCCTTCTGCCGCGACAGGGCAGGCAGACCTCAGCGCATGGGGGGCGTCCAGGCCGCGCCGGGAGCGAGGGCGCCGCCATGGGCTCCGAGACCAGACCTGAGGTCCTCTAAGGCGCCTGGCAGCAGGGCCGGTTATCTTTGGTGTCTAAAATGCACACAGGCGTCACTGGGTTACGTCTTGTCGGGGAGCAGCAGGACAAAATCAAACGAAAGCGCTGAGCGCGTGCTTAGCACCCCCAGTGGCTGCTTTGAACCGACACCGCCTTGCTGGGGGTGACGTGCCAGCGACCCCCAGGGGGCGCCGCTTCCTCAGCCCCGGCGGCAGTCGGCACAGGGGGACAGGACGCGGGGCAGGACGCGGGGCAGGACGCGGGGCAGGACGCGGGGCAGGACGCGGGGCCGGACTTCGCAGCACTGTGCCCGGGGCGGCGGGTCTCCTGCGTCCCTAGACGTGTGGCCAAGTCAGCGACCCGGGGGCCCTGAGCGGGTGGAGACGTGCGTGCGTTTAAAGGGCTTTGTTAGGGGCTCCCCAAGGCCTCACCAAGAACAACACCCGCTGGGTCTTCTCCGTCTCCGGGGGAACCAGGAGGGCGGACACGATGCCCCTCTTGATGTTCAGGATGTGGGTGGGCTCGTCCTTCTCTGGGTGAAGCGAAACCCGCTTCCCTTCCGGCGTGGTCAGCCTGAGCTCGTGCCTGTCCAGGGAGAGCGCGTGTCACCGAGCTAGCTGGGCTGCGCAGGCTCCTGCCAGCTGCTGCTCGTCTCGCCACCGCTGTGTAAGAAAGTTATCTCTACCTACAGGGGCGTTTTCAAATGGGTACAAATGCAGGCACTCTTTTGGCATTCTCTTATATCTTCCCTTTTTTTGGCTTGGCTCTCCTGCCCCCTCTCCTCTGCCCTCCACCCACACCAGGTTTGCTCCCAAACGCCCCCACTGCAACCCACGTGAACAACCTGGGGGCCAGGGGTGTTCCACTCACACCTCCTCCCTCACGCAAGCCTAAGTGTGCAAGGATGTAAGCAAGGAATGGGCTATTGTCCTTGTTTGCACGAGTGGAATTGTGTTATGCACACTTTCCTTCGGCTTGCTTTTCTTAATTATGCACCAGGAAAATCCTTCTTAGTCATTTGCTACAGTGCTAATGTGTCCTTTTAAAAAAAACTGCATAATATTCCAGCCTATGGTTTTATATAATTTATTCAGACATCCCCCTATTTGATGGTGTTTGCTTCCCTCGTTGTTTTTCTTCTGGCCACACAAACAACACAGGAAACAAACATCCTCCTACATGTGTCTTCATTTTTATTTTTATGGGCCAGAGTCTCAGAGATTAAAATTGCTCTATCAAAGGGATAAGTATTTTTAATTCTAATAGATATTGCCTAACAACTCTCATTCCCACCAACAATGCATGAGGGCACACTTTTCGCCATGGCCCTGCCAGCAATAGGTGTTACAGCTGTTTTAAAATTTTGTCAGTCTGATGGGTATAAAGTGATGAATATATTTTGTTGTTACACTAATATGCATTTCCTGGCTCCGGGTGTATTTGAGCTTCTTTTCTTTTATATGGTCTCAGGCCATGTTTGGAGCCCGTGAGGACTTTGCCCGTAGGGCAGGGAGAACGGGGATGTCGTTTGGGGGACTGTTTCCATGGGCCTGTCCATCCCTGCTCTAGAGAACGCAGAAGGAGGAAAAGGAGGCCGGGTGTGCCTCCCACAGTTCTACACCCCCTCAGGAAGTTCCAGCCCCAAAGGAAAGCCTCGGGGTGGTAAAGGGCGGGAGTCCATTTTGTTTGGAGAAGAGTAAGGACCAAAAATGAACGGTTACTCCATTCCCCTGCTGTAGGCCCTCACGCACATAGACGTCTAAGTCTCAGCTAAAAGAAGAGGCTTGGCGAAGGACACATGGCAGCAAGGCATATTTTGCAGAGAAAGGACTGCTGTCCAAGTCCAATGCTCAAAAACCAAAAGATGTGCAGGGATGCCAAATTAACAAATCTAAAACTACCTATATTTGCCCACACTTAGGACATTAAAAGCTATGTTTTGGGGATGAAGCAGAGGTGATGTTCAAATACTTAACAAGCGGTACAAAGTGGACATGGATCAGTCAGCACAGATGCCAGCTGTAAACAACAGGCCCTGGCCGTAGCAGCGTGTCCCGGCCACAGGCCAGCTCCGGATAGGTCAGTGGCTAAGGCCTGGGTACCTCCCCCCACCCGGTCAAGTCCCCCACACTGAAGACCGTGCCATGCACGAGTCTCCTTTAATTCCCTAAAAAGAATCCCCATCTCAGCTTCATTGTCTCAAGGAGGTCTAAGCATGTGATCTTTTAGAAACTCGTGGAAATGATAATTAAGGGGACTTAAATAGCAA
This sequence comes from Cabassous unicinctus, assembly GCA_029593785.1. NCBI lineage: Eukaryota > Metazoa > Chordata > Mammalia > Cingulata > Chlamyphoridae > Cabassous > Cabassous unicinctus. The sequence continues at coordinate 46,475 of JAQZBX010008367.1, forward strand.
GGGAAACAGTGCTTCCCTTTTTCCCATAGTTTGTGGAGATTCAGAGAAGGCAATTCCCTGCTCCATGGTGAAGACAGACCACAAATTCTTACATATGCGCATGCCCTGCCCAACACGAGCACGCATGCTCGCACCTCAGTGAAGGCGCTCAGAAGCACGCACGCATGCGCACACCACATCCGGGCATGCGCAGAGCTCAGAAATGCAGATAGCGTTCCAAGCCTTACTTGGACATGGCGGCAGCGAACTCCTCTGAGTTCTTGGTCCTCTTCAGCAAGGCCTTGCCCTCAGGGTTGAAGCCGTACACCTCTTTCAGGCTGCACTGGCTCGTCCTCAGGACGAAGCTGCAGAGCTGGGGGACCTCCAGCTCCACCTGAGAACAGAGAGGAGCAGCCATCTGAGCCTCTGCCTCAAGAAACGAGCTACCCCTGCAGCCCAGGGCACCTGGGCCGCCTGCTCCCCACCACTGCGCGGCTCCTGGACACGCCTCGTTGGCTCGGTTCTCCGTGAATCAACCCAGACGGAGTCCTATTTTTGTCCTTTTCCTTGTCCTGGGTCACCAAGTTTCTGAAGTTTGTCCCTATGTGTGAAGGATGCCCTTTCATTGGTTCTAAGTTTGCCCACTTTAGTTATAAAGAGTGGTTGGATAGAAGAAACACAGACTAGAAGCAGAAGGAGGGATAGCATTGATTTGGACAGCCAATCAGTGTCTTCCTAAAGTCACACACAAAACAACAAAAAACTGTTTGTACCTAGTAGGATGTATTCAAAGCTTCGTGTAGAGCTGGAGTTTAAACAGAGCCCTAACTGCTACCCAGTGCTGTTCAGAGAACTCTCTGTGATGGTGGAACTGTTCTATCTCTATGCTGTCCCATATGGTACCATGGCCACATCTGCCTATTGGGCACCTGAAATGTGGCTAGTGTGACTAACAGATTTTTAACTCATTTCATTTAAATAGCCACCTGGACACTGCAGACAAGGGCACCCCATAAAGAAGGAGGCAACCTCTTGGCCTATCCTTAGCCCTGTCTTCTCCACACCAATCCTAAGAGCAGCCTTTAGATCTGCTCCATAGGTACACGGACAAGGGAACATCCAGTCTCTATAACAAGTAGACAGTTTCACTGGGAAAAAAACCCTGCATTTTCTTTTCTTTCCATTTTCCTTTGTTCTGTTGTGTTTTTAGCAACTGATTCTGTTTCACCTAGATTATAACAACCACATACCGCAGTGTTTTCCCGAGACAACCCTCTCCCTCAGCCCACCCCCTGGGCTTCTCTTATCATGTTCAAATCTACTGTCCTTCTGAGTCGTAGTGTCCAATTACACCTTTGAACCTAATAGGAAAATAAACTTGATGGGCAAGGTTTCCTGTGCAAACAACGTCCCAGCCATGTGGCTGAATAACAGACGAGGGCCAATCCCTGCCCATCGCCTCCTGAGCGGAGCTAGGGGAAAGCTGGAGCCTCCAGGTGCCCCCAGCCCCCTCGTACCTTGCAGCTGATCTTGGTGACGCTTCTGGAATCAGCAGTCCCGGGGAACCCACTGGAACTCTCAGCCTCATAGCTGTACACGTATTTCCTGAGGTGCTTGAATCGTGTTGCATCTTCTAAAATGAGAAATAAGCCAGCCATGAAGCAGAAACAACCCTCCCAAGGACAGTCAATTCTGAGCAGAGAGGGGCAGTAGGATAGATAATCAAAACTGGTAATTATATCAAATTGTGTTTGACTGACTTTGCACTACACTTAAGTTTCCTTTAT